>RJWJ010003658.1:0-37431 GCA_004363605.1 Indri indri
GCATTGCACCCTTTGTGTATGCATATATCCGTCCCCTCCTCCCCCTCGCCCCTCCCCCTTCCCCCTCTCTCCCTACCCGACATCCAATAGATGCTATTTTTATATGTACACTTATGTGATGTTCAGTCACTACCAATTTGATGGTGAGTACATGTGGTGCTTGTTTTTCCATTCTTGGGATACTTCGCTTAGTAGAATGACTTTAAAGCCTGTATCAAATTATCACATATATCCTATAAATACATACAAATATTATGTACCCATAATAATTAAAAATAAAATACTTTAGAAAAAAGCTTGAAGTGTGAAAATAAATAAAAATATCACTTTTACTAACTCTCAAATTTTGAGATAGAAACATTTTCTATGTTTACATCAGGTATATTTTAAAGAAATGAAACATCAATGACATAGCTAAAACCAAGTCTCTGAAAATAACATCTTGAGTTTACTGGGTTCTCATAAAAATAAATAGTACTGCTTTTTAAAAATTTCTAAAGTGTATATAAATATTACCATACTAAACATGTACTTCTGATACCTGCTTTTCTCACTAAAATTTTGTTTACACAAGTTTTATTATAACACAAACAAATATCTGTTTAATAATTTTAATAGTTTTGTTATATTTTATCAACAATTTTTTACCATACTAAACATTGCAGCAATGGGGATGTTTTTACTTATATACTATAAATTAAAAGACACTGCAGATCCATAACATGGAAGTTAAATGAATGATGCTTAAATGAATTCTGGATCAGGAAAATAAAACAACTCTGTAGAACTTTAATGGAATAATTGGGAAATTAAATATGTACTAATATTTTTTAAAATAGTATTGATCAATGTTAAATTTTCTGGGCGTGATAACTGTGTTGGATTTATGTAGGAATATATTCTTACTCAAAGGAGAAATCTACTAAACAGTTGAGAAAAATCATACATATGTGCAAATTTTTAAAAATTTGACAAAACATTCACAGAGAACATATGTGAAAGGTAAAGAGTATTATTTTACTTTTTTTCTGAATTCTGCATACCTTTGAAATTTTGCAAAATAAGTAGAAGATTGACATAAAAGACTTAATTACCAATGAGGATGATTCATTTGAGTGTAAATACTTGAATATATATAAAAAAGAGAGCTGGAAGGAGATAAAATACAAAGGGGGAAATTAGCTTTAGCTAGAGGGAAGGATAACCCCTCCAAGAAAAAAGGAATAAAAAGAAAATGAGAGGTTTAGTCTGAAGCTTTGTATCATTCCTTTGAAGAGGTTTGAATATTGTGGCTTCACTTCACTCTGTGGAATAGGAAGGAGGCCAACTATCTACCACAATTGAGAATGGAGTAAGCATTGAAAGTTTCAGGAAACAAGAGTGAAAACACACATTGACCAGAGAAATGTAGTTGGTTCGAAATAGTGATAAAGACCTTCTTAACGCTGTTAATCAATAATTTATAGTAATATATTATAATTCTGACTTTTCTGTCTAGCTATAAATGCTAGGCCCTTGGGTATGGGAAAACAGATAAATTTCATCTAGGGTTGGGTTTGCCATATCTGAAATGAAAAAAACTGAAGGGCAAAAGAGTTTTTGTTATTAAAATGGTGGACCAAGGTGCCTAAGTTGAATAAGGTGAGAGGTAAGCGGGACCTCAGGCCGATGGATCTCCCCTGGCTGTGACTGGGCCGGGAGGTTCCCTACCCAGGATCACAACCTGAGCTGGGTGCACAGCCCTCTTTTGGGAGGAGGGGTGCTGCTCAGGCACGCTGATCTGCCCCTGAAGGCACACACTCCTCAGTAGGCTCTTTCACAGATCTCTCCTCTGTGCCCCAGGGAAATACGATCGTGACCTGGGTGTACGGGGCCTGGTCTGCAGACCTGTCCCCTGGGCCCTGGAGATCAATCCCTGACCCTGCCAGGGGGAGGGGTGCCGGTCTTGAATCACCTACAGGGTGCCCAAGCTGGATCGATTTCACTCCACCTTGGGATTCGCCCTGCTCTCCTGGAGTTCCCAGGCAAGCAGCACCTGGGAGGGCTGGCAGGTAGGGAACTCGCAGTCTGTGTACCCCTCAGTCTGCTGTATGGCCCCAAAAGGAGAACTCCCGTTCCTTGGAGATGCCTCCTTGTGATGGTTAAATTGTCTCTCTGGGCACCCTCAGGTAGGGAAGGGGAAGGAGAGAACGGAGTAATATGGCGTCTGCCGATAGGCTTGGGTCTGCACCTGGGGAGGTGCCCCTATGGAGCTGGGAACCCCCCCCCCCGCCATGTCCATAAGAGGCCACTGCTCACTGGCGGCAGCCGTCTCTGGCCTGGTGCTGACAGGTCTCTCCAACCGCTCAGGAGCCCACCAGCAGTCCGAGATGCAAGGGAGGGGAAAGTTAACCACTCCACCTACCCTTGTCGCTGGTCTCCAAGCCTCTCGGGACCTTTCTCCTTCCAGTTCTCCTCTGCAACGTCTTCTCGTGGAGTCTCCAGTAGTTTCAGGCACCCTTCCTTCTGACCCTCACTCGATCTATGTTTCTCTGCTAGTTTATTTTTTTCTCTTTCTTCTAAAATTTGTCTTTTTTGCAGAGACACTCTGACTGGTGGCTTTTCTCGTCCACCATCTTGGCTCTTCCCATACTTTAGCATTTTTAAAGGAATAAAAATAACACTAAATATGCTCTCTTACTCTGATAAAGGATCTTTGACAAAAGAGCAAAGGCAATTTAACAGCAAAAGTGTAATGTTTTCAAAAATGATGCTGAAACAACTGAACATCCACATGCAATAACTTATTGCATACTTTCAAAATCTAGAAAAGAGGATTTAGAATGTTCATAGCACAAAAAATGATAAGTATGTTAGGTGATTAATATGCTAATTATTCTGTTTTGACCATTACACATTGTATACATATCAAAATACCATTATGTATCCCCTGAATATGTTAATGTACATCAACTAAAATAAATGAAAAAATAAATAAATATGTATACTCTGATTTTAAATCTTTCACCAAAAACAAAAAAAAAAAACCCTCAAAATGAATCATTGACTTAATGTAAAATGAAAAACTATAAAACTTCTTGAACAAAACCTGAAGAAATTCTAGGTGATCTTAGATTTGGTGATGACTTTGAGATGCAATGCCAAGCATAATATATGCTAAAGAAAATAAAAAGGTAAGTTAGACTTACAGTCTTAAGACATTGCTGACAGAATGAGATGACAAGCCACAGACTTAAGAGAGTATTTGCAAGACACATAACTTATAAAGGACGTAAGGGACTGGTGCCAAAAACTCATAACCCTAAATCTTATTAGCTCAGCCTAATCATCAGGAAAACATCAAAGAAATCCCAATATAGGGACATTCTACAAAACATCTATCCAGCATCTTCAAAACAGTTAAGGTCCTCAAAAACAAAGAAAGTCTAATAAACTGTCAAAACAAAAGAGAGACTAAAAGGACTTAGGGATGAAATGTAATGTGATACTCTGGATGAGATCTTCCAGGAAAAAAAAAAGATATTAGGTAAAAACCAAGAAAACTTTGATAAAATTAATAATCATTAATAATGATGGATACTGATTGTCCCATTAATTGTAACAAATGTACCATCTTAACAGAAGATGTTAATAATAGAGGAAACTGGGTGTAGAGTACGTGGGAACTCTGTGCACTACCTTCATAATTTTTCTGTAAGTCTTAAATTGTTCTAAAGTGTTTAAAAGTCTGTTTTAAAAATTCAATCACATAAAATATTCATGTGTCTTAATAAATATGCTGATATTTCTTCATTAAAAAGAATTGATTGAAAGAAGTTATAACTTATAAAGTATATTCTATTGTCAGAAATTGTCTATTGTCAGATATTGTCTTAGCATCTATGAAATATGAGAAAACTTTTCAGTCACGTTTAACTCTTTACCATTTGCTCTTATAGTAACTTCTAGTACCTTCAATTTAATTGCAAGACCCTCTTATTTCAGTTAAGTGTCCAGCATCATCTGTCAATGAGACTCTTTTGCTTTTGTAACCCAAGCCAACCTTTTAATTTCATACTTGTCTTCCTGAGTTCTCTTGCCCTCTGTCCTAACTTCCTCTGTGGCATAACCTGTTCCTTCTCTCTGGAATGTTCACAATATTTTCACTTTGCACACCCCATTTAGGGCTTAGATAGAATGTCCTTTAATCAGAACGTCCTTCTTTGCCATTTGTCTGGCACACAAGATTACTTCACCTTATCATTTGCCCCCATAGCACTCTGCTGCTTCTTTTTTTATATACAGTAAATTTTAATTTCTTTTTAACACTGCTGTTTCAATGTGATCAACGTACCCCATAAGGCAGAAGCAACCTTTCTCTCTCTCTCTTTTTTAAAATGACTATATGCCTAGAGTGTGGAGTAAGGTCTGACACAGAGTAAAGAATCAATAACATTTTTCTCAACTACTAAATTAACAAATAAAATAATCAACTGGAAAAATGTATGTGTAGTGTAAGAGAAAAAAGAGTCATATTCACCTCCAGATGTTAACTTGGAAGGTGCCACCAATGAAGGTAGGAGATACTAGAGTGAGCATAGATATCCCACATTGAGTTATTCATTCAAATCTATGAAGGGACATTCTGGTAAGAACTGATTTGTGTTAATAATGGAGAATGTAAGATTAGTCTTCTCATACATGTCTTGACATTGATGAAATCTGCTAAAAGCTTTCAATTGCTTCTTTAAATGTGACATGCCCCACATTTCCTTTGAATAAAGATACTATAAATGTTGCAATGGTACATCTTATGAATTAGTAAAAATTCTGCCTAAAGTTTTATCTTAGTAAGTAAATATTTTACTTAGAAATATTAGAAAACACGGTATAAACTTACCATGAATATTGCACAAATTCAGAAAATAAATTTGATTTATTTTAAATTGATTGATTTAGAGAATCTGAAATAATCTAAAAGAGTTACATATCAGTGTTGCAAAATTAAATTTTTTGAAATTAAGGTTTTAGATATTTTGAACAACACAACATAAATAAATTTGAACATCATCAAACAATTTTCTCACATATAAAAACAGAAATAGAGAACAAGTTATACTTCCTCCCATTCTGGCATTTCATTGTTATAATTTCATTATGTTATAATTTACCTACCTTAGAGAAGGAGTCTTTATTTATTTTCCAAATATGTAGTGAATACCTCTCAAAACAAGCTAAATTATATAGAATATGTAAAAATATATTTGGTAATCTCTTGCCTAATAAACTTAGAGACATGTAGCACTGTTAAGACACATACTGAATAGAATATACTTTACATAGTCGAAATTACTATAAGATAAATAAAAATTAAATTTTGCAAGAAATTAGAAGCAAAATAAATTACTTCCACTTATGAGTAAGAGATAAATTACAGAAAAAAATTGGAAACAAAAATGGTGGTTAGTATATAGGAAAGAAACATGAGAAAGAAACAAATACAAATCTTGGATCTAAAAAATTCAAACAAATTAAAAAACACAATTGAGAGATTCGACAACAGACCAGATCAAGTAGAAGAACGAGTCTGTGCACTTGAAAAGAGATCTTTTGAAATGAATCAAAGGGGACAAAAAGAAAACAATAATGAAAAAGAATAAAGACTGACTATGGAACTTATGGGATACTATTATGCAAACAAATATACACATTATGAGAATTAAGAAGAGAAAGGGACAGAAAGCTTACTTAACAAAATAATTGCTGAAAACTTCTCAAGTCTTGGGAGATATGTGAACATCCAGATCCATAAAGCTCAAAAGTTTCTAATTAGCTTCAATCCAAAGAAGTTCTCTCTGAGGCACATTACAATTAAACTGTCAAAAGTCAAAGACAGAGAATTTTAAAAACAGCAAGAGAAAACTGGCAAGTCACATATAAAGGGATCCCTATTAGATTATCAGTGCATTTTTCACCAGAAACTTTGTGAGCCAGGAGAAAAATGAGATGATATATATTCAAAGTGCTGAAAGAAAAAAACCTGCCAGTCATAAACACTATATCCAGCAAACTATACTTCAGAAATGAAGGAGAAATAAAGTTTTTAACACAAGAAAAAACTGAGGAAATCCGTTATCCCTAGACTTGCCTTCTAAGAAATGCTTAAGGGAGCTCTTCAAGCAAAAATGAAAAGATGGTATTTACTCTCATAAGTACATATGAAAGTATAAGACACTGGTAAAGGTAAATACATAGTCAAATCTGGAATACTCCAATATTTTTATAGTGGTATATAAATCATACATATCTCTATAGTATGAAGGGAAAAATTCAAGTTGGTCAAAAATAACTAAAGCTTCAATAATTGTTAAGACATACACAGTATAAAATATGTAAATTGTGTCATTGAAAATATAAATTGTGAGGCAAGAGTAAAAGTCTAAAGCTTCTGTTTGTAACAGAAGTTGTTATCAGTTTAAAACAATAGATCATACCTATATGATGTTTTATGTAAGCCTCATGGTAATCACAGAGCAAAAACTCCAGTAGATATACAAATGATAAAGAGAAAGGAATAAAAGCCTCAGCACGACAGAAAATTATCAAATCACAAAGGTAACCAACAAGACAGGAATGACGGAGCAAAGAAGCAATAAAACAGCCAAAAGACAAAAAATAAAATTGCAATAGTATTTTGTTCTATTAATAATAACCTTGAATAAATGGATTAAGTTACCCAATTAAAAAACAGAGTGGCTGAATGGATATAAAAAAAATCAACCATATACTGCCTACAAGAGACCCATATAAGTTTTAAATACACGCAAGACTGAATGTTACAGGTGGGAAGAAGACAGTCCAAGCAAATGGTAACCAAAAGAGAGCAGTGATGGCTATACTTAAGACTGATAAAATAGACTTTCAGTCAAAACTGTTACAAAAGACAAAGAAGTTCATTATTTAATGGTAAGGAGGTCAATTGATAATCACTGTAAATATACATATGCACCCAATATTGGAGTACCTAAATAGGTAAAGAAAATACTAATGGACATGAGAGAAAAATAGATAGCAATACAATAATAGTAGATAAATTTAGTACCACACTTTCAATAATGCATAGATCAAGGAGAAAGATTAATAAGGAAATATTGATTTTGAACTGTACTTTTGACCAAATGAACCTAATAGACAGAACTTGCCATCTTCCAGTAGCAGAACACATATTTTCTCCAGTACATATGTGATATCCTCCAGATAGACCATATGTTAGATGTATCCTAACAAATATTAACAAATTTGAAAAGATTGAAATTATATCTAGTATTAGACACAATAGTATAAAAACTATAAATCAATAACAGGAAGAATCTTGGAAAATTCAAAAATATGTAAAAATTAAGTAATATGCTTCTGTAAAACCAATGTTTCAAAGAAGAAATCAAAAGGGAAATTAAAAAATATCTTGAGATAAATGACAATAGAAGTACAACATAACGAAAACCTATAGAAGGCAGCGAAAGCAGTTTTAAGGGGGAAGTTTATAGCAATAAATGCCTATAGTAAAAAAGAAGAATGATTTCCATATAAGAAGTCTAACATTATGCCTCCAAGAACTAGAAAAAAAACCAACTAAATCCAAAATTAGCAGAAGGAAGGAAATAGTAAAAATCAGAAGTAAATAAAATAGAGAACAGAAAATCCATAGAAAAAATAAATAAAACTAAAGTTGGCTTTTTGAAAAAATAAACACAATTAACAAACCTTTGGCAAGTCCAACTAAGAAAAAAGGAAAGAAGACTAAAATAAAATAAAAAGGGAAGTGGAGAAATTACAACAGACACCTGAAAAATGAAAAAGACATAAGATACTGTCATGAACCATTATATGCCAACAAATTGAATAACCTAGAGGAAATGGATAATCTAGAAAACTACAACCTACTGAGATGGAGCCAGAACAAAATAGAAAGCCTGAACAGACCAATAACAAAGAGGTTGAAAAAGTAATAAAAAACCTTCCAATAAAAAGGTCAAGAAATAGATGTCTTCTTAGCAGAATTCTACCAAACATTCAAAGAAGAATTAATACCAATACTTATTAAACTTTTTCAAAAAATTAGGTGAGAGGTAATAGTTCAAAGAGTTCCTCATTTTATGAAGCCAGCATCACCTTGACAGGTAAGCCAAAGACATTACAATAAAGAAAACTATAAGCCATTTTCTCTTATGAATATTGAAACAAAAATTCTCAGTAAAGTATTAGCAGAATGAATTTGACAACACAAGAAAAAGATTATACATCATGTCCAAGTGCGATTTATTCCTGGCATCTAAGTCTTATTTAACATATGCTGATCAATCAATGAGATGCATCCCATTAACAGAATTAAAGACAAAAATACATGATCATCTCAATTGATTTGGAAAAAGCATTAGACAAAGTCCAATACCCTTTCTTGGTAAAAACTTTGAACAGTTTTGGTATAAATGGAAAGTTCCTCAACATAATAAACAGCACTTAAAAAACCCACAGCTAGCATTGTAACCAATGGGAAAATACTGAAAGCTTTTCCATAGCGATCTGGGAGAAGACAAGCATGCCCACTCTTGCCACTTCTAGTCAACATAGTACTAGAGGTAATAGCGAGTGCAATTAGCCAAATAAAAAAAATGAAAGGTATTCAAAGGCAAGGATAAAAGTGAAATTATCTCTTTGTATATGACATAGTCTTATATGCAAGAAAAAAATCCCAAAGATTCCACAAAAATACTATTATATAATAATAACTAATAAATGAATTCAATAAAGTTGCAGGATACAAAATCACCATACAACAAAATGAACATTTTTATACACAAATAATTGCCTAACTGAAAAGGAAATCAAGAAAATAATGTCATTTGCAATAGCATACAAAAAAATGAAGGAAAATAATTACCAAGTAATAAATCTAATCAAGGAGTTAAAAACCTGTACACTGAAAAGTATAAAAAATTGATGAAAGAAATTGAAGAAGAAACAAATAAATGGAATTATATCTTAAGTTCATGGGTTGAAATATTTAATATTATTAAAATCTCCATATTACTCAAAGCAGTATGCAAATTCAATGCAATCCCTGTCAAAATATCAATAATATTCTACACAGAAATAGAAAAAAAATCTATAATTTGTATGGAAACATAAAGATCTCAAAGAGCCAAAAAAAATTCTGAGAAAGGATAAGTTAGAGGCATCATACTTCCAGATTTTAAATTATATTTCAAAGCTATAGAAGTTGAAACAGTATAGCACTGACATAAAAAGAGATCCATGGAACAGAATAAAGAGTCCGCAAACAAATCCAAACATATAGAGTTAACTAATTGTTGACAAAGACACCAAGAGAGCACAATGGGGAAAGGATTGTCTCTTCAATAGATGGTGCTGGTAAAATTGGATTTCCACATGTGAAAGAATAAAATTGGGCCCTCATCTTATAACATACATAAATATCAACTCCAAATGGATGAAAGGCCAAGACCAGAAACTATAAAATTCAAAGAAGAGAACATAAAGGAAAAGCTTCTGGACAGTGTTTTCTGTAATGATTTTTTGGTATCATGCCAAAAGCTCAAGCAATAAAAGCAAAACTATATTACTGGGACTGTATCAAGCTAAAAGCTTCTGCACAGCAAAAGAAATAATAAACAAGATAAAAACAGCAGCCTATGGATTGGGAAAAATATTTTCAAACCATATATCTGATAAGGGGTTAATATTCAAAATTTATAAAGAATTCATACAAAGAAATAGTGGAAAAACAAATACATGAAAAGGCACTCAACATTACTAATCATCAAGGAAATGAAAATCAAAGCCACTATGAGATAACATCTCACACATGTTAGATAGCCATTAAATATTATGAAAACTCAAAAGATGTCAAATGTTGGCAAGGGTATGGAGAAAAAGGAACTCTTATACTGTTGGCGGGAATGTAAATTGGTATAGTAATTACGGAAAACAGTGTGAAGGTTTCTCGAGAAATTATTAATAAAAATAGGACTACCATATGACCCAGCAATCCCTCTTCTGAGCACCAAAAGAAATAAAATCACCTAGTAGATAGCTGCACTTCCATGTTCATTGCAGAATTATTTATAATAGCCAAGATATAGAAACAGCCTAAGTGTCCATAGACAGATGACTGAATAAAGAAAGGGTGATGTAAACATAGTGAAATGTTATTCAACCCTAAAAAAGAATAAGATGATATTATTTGCCACAACATCAGTACATCTAAGTACACAGAGAGAACAAAACAGGGGTTACCAGAGGCAGGGGAAGAGGAAGGGGAGGAGTAGATCAGAAGATACAAAGCAGCAGATATGTAGGATGGACAAGTTCACAGATCTTGTGTACAACATGAGGAATTCAGGTAATAAAATTGTACTGTGTATGGGATCCATGCCAAATTAGCAGATTTTAGCTGCTGTTTTGCAAAAACAAAAATGGGCAATTGAGATGATGGATATGTTAATTTGCTTCACTATAGTAACCTTTTTACTATCTCTATGTATCACATTACATCATGTTGTATACTTTAAATATACACAATGTTTTTTTTTAAAAAGAGACATAATGGTGCTTTTCAAACAGCCAAAAAAATTAATATATACACACTCTATTTTAATATTTATTATTATTATTGATTTTTAATTTGGTAACTGAACTGTGATAATTAGTAACTAATCAAAGGAGCTCATTCTGTGATTAGGCCAAGTACTAAAGAGTATATGTTAATGGTTATTGATGGTTAATGATTATTGATCCCAATGCATACATTTGTATATTTGGTGAAAATTAAGAATTATGCATTTAAGTTTGTCTTTGCCACTGGTGCTCACTGCTGTAGTATGAATATACAGCATAGCCATTGGTACATAACCAAATTAAACCCTCCCATACTTCAATATCAATCTAACACACACACACACACACACACACACACACACACACACACACACGAGATGCAAGTAGCACAGATTTATATTTTGGACTCATTGTAGGTATTCTCCCATTGTAATAATTGGTATTTTAAGGAGTAAAGATGAGGTTTCAATGGTATATCATAATATTAATATTTAAACACTTTGTTAAAAAAATATAATTCCACTCAACTTTTGAAGGCAGCCAAATAAAGAGAATCATTGTGATTATATACTGCTACACTTCCATATATACACTCTCCATTACTTCTTCAAAAAACTCCCAATTCATATTCTACAAACAGCCAATTGTTGAACCTAACACAAAGATAAAGTATGCATAAATGTATACGAAATTCTATGATACGTGTGAGTAGAGAAGTGGAAAGAAGAATGTGAACAAGAAATCAGCAGCCTGTTGTCAGAAAGCAGTCAATGTACATAAAACCTTTAATCCGGTTTATATATAACCAATATATAAAGAAGGAACAGGAAGAGAGACAAGAGAATAAGGCTTCTACTCAAACTGTGGTACAACCAATATTATGGAATATCATAATTCCTACTTCTCTTTCCTCCTCATAGGGAGATTTAAGAAAAAGAGTTTTCTTATATCATATTTGGATGCCATATCAAAAATCAATTTCTTATTTTGATTCCATTGGATTTATGTTTATTTTCTTGAATGTGAATCAAATTTAAATCAAATGGAGTATCAGAATATTGCAAATTTCATTAGATCAATCAACAAATTTACAGTAACTTAATTTACACCAATGTTGCATGTCCCAGAAATATTTTTAAGGATTAAACCTACCACATTATAAATGATATCTACGGTACCTAGTAAGGATAAGTGACGTGTAGGATCACTAAGTTCAGCTTTTTAGATTTTTATTATTGCAATATTCCTAGTGCACTGTACTCTTTCTTACAGAATGAATGTTTAATTTCCTAACTTGTTTATTTCACACCACAATTCCACAAAACACCTGAGGGAAAAAGAAAAAAACCCTTAGACTTGGCAAGGATTATCATCAGTAAATCCAAGAATAAATTTGCTATATTGGCACCTCATTACTTGGAAATAAAACTGAATATATTTCACTTTAAGGTTTTTCAGTATCTTGCTAGGTAATACATGTGGGGATCTTCTGTTATGCCAAATGTTAATGATAGTTATTTTATCTAGCATTTTCAAAATTAATTTCCAGCAAATTCCATTCATTGCCTCCTTCTTACCCTCACTAATTGTTTTGCCATGGAGAAAAAGCAACACAGATGACAGATTGACGTTTGAGTTTTAGAAACAAATGAAGATTTATATTCGGGATTTTATGATTGTCAATAATTTGTTCTTCCAATCAATATATATTTAACTTCCACTTATGACATAATTACTGCATTAGGCTATTTGGGAGATATAATTATGTAAGTCAGGCTGATAGACGACTTCTAGGAGCTTTCATCTTAGATGACATCAAGCCATGTTTTTGAATTAGAAAAGACAATTGAATAATAAAAGATATTTTAGGAATTTAGAGAAGGTTTGGGGGAAATCTTTTCCACTTCAGAGGACTAAAAGACATTGAAAAGGTAGAGATGGAAGTTGGTTTTCCAACATATGCATGATTATACTAAATAGAGATGAATTGGGAAGACATTCCACAATTTGAGGAAGATAACTTGTAGGGGAAATATCAGAAAAGGGTAGAGTATTTCTAGGATACTATAAGCAGTATGCTGGAGTAAATAAGAGTAAGTTTAGAAAAGCAGGGAGAAATAGATGAAAATACAGATTGGTTTCTTAGGTAGCATTAAGAAATGGCCATCAAATGCTTTTGATCAGGGAAATAGTACAGTCACTTATGCTCTCTGTCAAGTAAAGTACTTTTCATTCAGCAGCAGAATAACTAAAATAGAGACATATCATGAGAGTAAAAAAAGATCATTATTAGGAAAAAACAGATTATATATTTGGCTCAGTATTGTCCTGTCCTTAATTATATATTGAGGGAAAACTATGACTTAAATACAAATATAAAGTTTCTATGGGAAAATGTCTTTTGAATCTGAAATTCACATGCAAATGATTAAAAAGCCCTTACATTTGTGCATCCAGTTATCACAACCCAGATTTTCGTATTTATAGGTGCACACATTGATACAATTTTCTTCCTGCTGAATATACATGGTTATTACCTTCTAAGCATACTTTTATATTATTTTGAATTTAGAAGGTATAATACAACATACCTTTTTATGTATAATAATTTTATTATACATCAGATGTACATATTCTCTTTCAATATTTAATATCTTTAAAAAATAGTAAAGCAAAATTTTAAAAAAATTCTCAACAAAATTCTACTAACCGAATCCAGGTGCTTATTAAGAAAATAATCCATCATGACCAAGTGGGCTTCATTCCAGAGATGCAGGGATGGTTCAACGTATGCACATCTATAAATGTAATTCACCACATAAAGAGAAGCAAAAACAAAAACCATATGATCCTCTCAATAGACGCAGAAAAACTATTTGACAAAATTCAACACCCTTTTATGATAAGAACGCTTAACAAAATAGGCATAGATGGGGCTTATCTAAAAATTATACAAGCATTTATGACAAACCCACAGCCAACATAATACTGAATAGGGAAAAATTAAAAGTATTCCCACTTAGAACTGGAACCAGAAAAAGTTGCCCACTATCTCCACTTCTATTCAACATAGTGCTGGAAGTCCTGCCCACAGCAATCAGGCAAGAGTTTGGAATTAAAGGCATACGAATGGGAACAGAACAGATCAAACTCTCACTACTTGCTGATGACATGATATTATATCTAGAAAATCCCATGGATTCAACCAAGAGGCTCCTGGAATTGATAAATGAATTCAGTAAAGTCTCAGGATATAAAATCAATACACACAAATCATAGGCTTTCATATATGCCAATTGCAGTCATACCGAGAACCAAATCAAAGACTCAATTCCCTTCACAATAGCAACAAAGAAAATAAAGCATCTAGGAATATATTTAACTGAGGAAGTAAACGACGTCTACAGGGAGAACTATGAAACATTGGGGAAGGAAATAGCAGAGGACCTAAATAGGTGGAAAACCATACCATGCTCGTGGGTCGGCAGAATCAACATTGAAATACCTATTAAAATACCAACATCATTCTTCACAGCAACAACCAAAATAAATAAATAAATGGGACCTGATCAAATTAAAAAGCTTCTGCACAGCCAAAGAAATGGTCAGAAGAGCAAACAGGCAACCTACAGAATGGGAGAAAATTTTTGCATGCTACAAATCCGTTAAAGGGCTGATAACTAGAATCTACTTAGAACTCAGGAAAATCAGCAAGAAAAAATCAAACCACCCTATCAAAACGTGGGATATGAAGAGAAACTTTTCAAAAGGAGACAGAATAATGGCCAAAAAACATATGAAAAATGCTCAACATCTCTAATCATCAGGGAAACACAAATCAAAACCACAATGAGCTATCACTTCTCTCCAATGAGACTGGCCTTTATCAAAAAGTCCCAAAACAATAAATGTTAGCATGGATGCGGAGAGATAGGAACACTCATACACTGCTGGTGGGACTACAAACCAGTGCAACATCTGTGGAAAGCAATATAGAGATACCTCAAAGAGATACAAGCAGAATTACCATTTGATCCAGCAATCCCATTACTGGGCATCTACCCAAAAGAACAAAAGACAATCTATAAAAAAGACACCTGCACCAGAATGTTTATAGCAGCACAATTCACAATTGCAAAGTTGTGTAAACAACGCAAGTGCCCATCAATACATGTGTGGATTAGTAAAATGTGGTATATGTATACCATGGAGTACTATTTAGCTATAAGAAACAATGGTGATATAGCACCTCTTGTATTCTTCTGGATAGAACTGGAGCCCATTCTACTAAGTGAAGTATCCCAAGAATGGAAAAACAAGCACCACATGTACTCACCATCAAATTAGTATTAACCAATCAACACATAAGTGCACATATAAGAATAACATCTGTTGGATGTCACGCAGGGGGGAGGGGGAGGGGGAAGGAGGGGACGGGTATATGCATACACAAAAAGTGCGATGCGCACCATCTGAGGGATGGACGCACTTGAAACTCGGACTTGCTGGTGGGGCAAGGGAAATAAAAATAAATAAATAAATAAATAAAAGTGGGTCCTTTGTTCCTTAAATACTTTTTAACCATGCAGAACATGATTACTCAAACATTAATCAGACTCCAAGAATGTAATTTCAAAACATTAGGTATTACAGAATAAGACCTAAGGTTAGTTACAAATAAACCTATTGTGATCAAATGCATTCTATATTTCATACAGAAATAGATGGGGAAATATAAAATATGTTCTGTGTCATCTCTCATTTGATGTTTATAGGCAGCTGAGGCTAAAAAATTTATTTGTGAGAGTAAATGTGGCAATATCTTCAATAACTCCATAGGTGAGAAACACAGTTCAAGTAAAAAAAAACAGGGCCTAGGACTTTTAATTGTCAAGGGCTTTTAAACACTTGAACTTAGTCCATATCTATTGGGATTACAATAGTCTGCGGCCAAAAAAAAAAAAAGAAAAAGAAAAAGTCAAAAGGAATACTTTCAAGATAAAGATGTTTATGCCTTTGGCTTTTATTGTATGTTTCTTTCGAGCACAAATTTGTACCTCATGGAAGTTTTAATTTTCCTACAGTAATATCAAAAAAGAGTATTACTGATATTTGTACTTTCCTTTTTATGCCAAAGAAGATGCATTTGATGACTTCTTGATGTTACTGTTGCATAAATATACACGTATATGATTTACCAGGATTCCTATCATTTCAGAGAAGAGACAGCAGAAAGTAAACAAAGGAGGAGAAATGGTAATTTACCAATTAACTGCCACATTTTTCATACTTGTATGGGCCTCATTTTATTCCATAAATAATTTTCAGCAGCAATGCATTTTATTAATTCATTTTTTACAAGGCAATATAATATAGTTTCATTGTGGAAAATTTGGAAGTAAAACATAAGCAAAAAGAAGAAATTAAAATATCCCTAAACTTATCATTTAGATATGTCCACTATTGAAATTTGGTTTATCACCCACTCATATATGTATGTTTATTTTGAAAATAACTCCACAAGTATAAAGAGTAGAAAATAAAACCCCAAGATGTTGGGCGTCACGTATTGCCAAACATCAGAGCAGAGGGAGATTTTCTGCACTATGGAGGAAAAGAACTGGGAACTTTTTGTGCCATCTGGAGTGGGGAGTGGTGAGTGTACAGAGGGAAATACAAAAGAGAAGTTCTTAGTGAGATTTTAATGTTAGTCTCAGTGAAAATGAAAAATTTTCTTTAATACGTAAGGTTTAACATCACTAATTGTGGAAAATTATCCCTATACATTACTACACTCCCCGTCAATATTAGGTATTCTCCAATGTGCTAGCTTGGTTATATGCCAGAGCAAGTCTACTTTAGCATGTCTTGTTGGCCAAATCCTACAACTTCTCAGATGGCTACTTCTGGACATACTTGTTTTCTGGTAATAACCCTATTCCAGCCTCAGTTGGGACATTCGCCTCTCAGAATTCCAGATGGCACAACTGCAAATAATAGTGATTGTTAACAAGATAATTGAAAATTAGAGAAAAATTAAAAATTCAGAGAAAGAAAATAGAGTCATTTACATCTGTCTATATTTATAGGCTCTGAAACCTAATAGGACTTCAGAGTACTTCTGTAATTAGAATATTTCAGGGTTTTTAGTGCCTGTCACAACCTCCCTGTATTGAATTGTCTTGACAGTATAATACCTCAGAGCTAGTCCCTGTGAAAATGTCCTGGAAAAGAAATGTGTATTTACTTGTCCGAGAATACTTGCCAATGTAAATACACAATTCCTTTAGGGGCAACTCAAAACAGCATTCTTTTTATCTCCATCGACTACGAGAGATAATCAAGATAATGCTAGAATAGTTTTCCTAGTTACTCATATAGTCAATCTTAAATAGACTGAGTTATCAGACACAGTCAGTTTAGTTAGTCCAGACAATACTGGAAATGCCAATCTACAGCCTCATGATATTTTCTCCAATATGACAAGTAGAGAAAAACCAGGCCCATGTCTCCCTCCTACTGTAGGACAGCTTCAGCCTCAGAACTTTTGTAAAGAAAGACTGACAAAAATATTAGCATGATCACACCCGCACAGGTTCACAACACACATACACATCTAAGAACCAACGAGAATTTCTAAGCAAAAGCCATGTAAAGGAAATAGAGAATGGGAGATAAAACTCCACATTTGCAAAGTCACAGTTTTGCTTATATATACAGTATGTTTTATTAAAGAGAAGATACAAAACGTATCCATTGGTAGCTTTTTTACACACAATTAAGAATTCATACAGATGTGTATGGAGGAATTTGCATTATATTTTCATGATTAAGAAGATTCATTTTCAAGGTAGGCAAAGTGTTTTCCTAAACATAGAACAAAGTGATAAAATTTATGTATATAAATTCAATGGTTTTTTGTTTGATTTCCTTACTGTTCAATATTTTACCTTCAAAAATATTTTGCCATAATATATTTAATGAATGCAGGGCACATAGCCCTTTTATTCAGCATTGTCACTACCTTTTGCATGCAGTTTAAACATTATGAACAACTTCTTAATTTGTCCCAGTGATGTAAAAATCAATTCTAAGTTAAGTCCCTAGCCTTAAATTTGTTCTTTGTCGAATGATTGGAAGGAATTAAGTGCTTTGGAGGAAGCTATCTTGCTGGTAGTGAAGCTTTATGTGTTTCAGCAGGAGCTTTACAGTGCTGGAGCCTCCATTTTTCTCTTGAATTGATAATTTCCTTTGGAGGGTAAGTCAACATCCAAAGTAAATGCCAAGGGGCGAACTGAATACAAATGATGCCACTAAGATAAAGATTACCCACCCAAATCCGGGCAAGCACAAGACCCAGTAATCAGAGCTTGACTCCTGATATTCATACCCTGAAGCAATATGCAGATACAGTGTCATAGATTGTGAATGACACAGCAATAAGGAATATCTTGCAAAATATTATATATTCACTCTGTCTTTCACTTTAAGAGACAAATATCACGTAATTCTATAAATAGTTTAAATGTGATCTATATGATAACATTTTTAAGAATTTTAAGGCTTTACAAAAACTCAGATGTTCACCAAAATTTTAAAATTTTAATTCAGCATAGATGATAGGGGAAACCGGAAATCTTATTTTGATGTATAAATCCAACATATATAGTTTATCTCTCACATTTAAATAGATTTCATCATGTATGCTATTTATTATGTTTATTTTACTTAGTATGTTAGTCTATCAGCTTAAGATGATTTATTTACTGTGTTTATTTAACCAAGATACTTATAATACTAGACCAATCACTCTTTCTAATGTCAAAGGTAGTATACCAGTGAATAGACTCTGTGATTCACTTTTAATTTGATACCTAGCCATGTATTCAATAACTTATCATTTCATATTCACTTACACTTTATTAACTAATCATTAGTTTTTATAAAGGTGGCATTCCTCCCCCTCTTACATACCTGAAGTATAATAACAAAGATATACTTATTGCAAATGAAGGTCAGTTACATGACATAAGTACCTGGGCATGAAGCCTGGCTGAGTAAATTTATATCAAAAAATAATTTATCTAATCCTTTGTATGCATTTCAATTTTCTTTGTAAAATCAAAAAGATGATATTATAAACACACACAAAACACAATATACTCACACAACTCTAGCGCAACTCAATTATAATATTAAAGAGGTTATATCCCCCATTATCTTTACCTCAGCAAACTGGTTATTATTATACAGGCAATTTCCAGTTCTATGGATAATTTCTACAGGCATTGGGTGAAGAAGGAGAAAAGAATTATATTCTTTGGAAAAGGTTTCTGTCCTAGGAGGACAGCACATAAACAACTAAAGAGGGGTAATTAAGAAATTATCATGGGAATAGAAGGGTGACAGGAGAGGTGTACACTACTAGCAAATTAATGGCAGAAAAAGAGAGCTACGAACAGTTATACTTGCCATTTATCCTCTTGTAGCACAAACTAATGATCACAAAAGAAAACACACGGAGTTTTAGTGAAGTAAGTCAATAGAGTCAATTTGCTGAAATATAAAATCTGGCTTCATCTTTTGTGATATTAGTGACCTTGAAAAATTTCTTTAATTTCTATTAGTCTACCTCTAGGTCCCATATTTTGAAAATGGAGAAAATAAAAGTGATTTATCTCTAGGACTGTTGTGATGATTATGTAATTGACTGATACTATATATAAATAGCACAGTGACAGGTGACAAAGCAAAAATTTCACTAGACAAAATTAAATAGGCAAGGAAGATTTTGTTAAAGTCTATTGCGATAGAGGAGAGATGCCAGAATTGAGTCTGAACTTAACTCCAATGAAACAAATGGTGGAATATTTTTAAGAGCCTGAATGGGAGGGATTATAGACCATCTGTGTTTGGTAATTGTCTGTTTTTGTTTGCTTGCTTGTTTTTATTTATTTATTTATTATTCCAGGGTATTGTGAGGGTACAAACATTATGGTTACACTTTATGTCTTTGCCTCACCCAAGTGCAGGTTAAAGGCATGCCCTTCCCCCCCTACAGTGCTCCCTGTGTCCCTTAGTTGTGGATTTACCCCCCCATCTCCCTAATCCCTAGAGAGTAATTCTGCCATGTGATATTACTCAATCATAAGAAACGACAGTGATCTAGCACCTCTTATACTTTCCTGGATTAAATTTAAGCCCATTATCCAAAGTGAGGCAACACAAGAGCAGAATAACAGGCTCCACTTCTACTCACCATCAAATTGGTACTAACTGATCAACACTAGGGGAATCACATGCTAATGGTCTTTACCCAGTGGAAAAGTAAACTTTCTTTTATCATCTTAATTGGGGGCAGTTTTTACAGCTTCGAACAAGGAATCCCCTGAAGTTAGGCACTACTGTCCACAAAGAGTGGGAAATAGGGGTGTTAACTTCCATGATGATTACATTACAAAGGGATAATTGACAGGTCCTTGAGAAAGACAGGCCTGGGCTGTAAAATTGGCAAAAGGAATTTAAAAAGATTTCTATCTCAAAAGGGCAGAGAAAGCATTCACAAGTATTCTACAGTAAATAAGGGGAGGGGAGGGACCTCATTGGTTAGGCCATCTGGATTATAGAAGGGCTGGGGTGAGAGAGAGGTCAGGGCAGAAAGAAGCCTGTCTAAATCTTGTTCACAGGTAATTAGTACAGACTTCGAATGCACAGATTGTTGTTACTGATACTGTTAACAAAAGACCATGAGCTCTGCAGAGAAAAGGAAAGTTTTATTTTCTATTTTTAAAAAAATCTGCAAGTTGGGGAGATGAGCTTCAGTTGCAAAAGGAAAGCATGCTCCAGAGAACAAGGTGGTCTGGCTTAAATAGGAAAAGTTCCTGCCCAACACTCAAGCTGATCTGTATATGCAAATGAAGAATCAAACTCATTTAGTCCTGAATGGTTGAAAATAGCTGGTCTCTCAATTCCCTTCATAATAGCAACAAAGAAAATAAAGTACCTAGGAATATATTTAACTAAGGAGGTAAAAGACCTCTACAGGGAGAACTATGAAACATTGAGGAAGGAAATAACAGAGGACGTAAACAGGTGGAAAACCATACCATGCTTGTGGGTAGGCAGAATCAACATTGTTAAAATGTCTATACTGCCCAAAGTGATCTACAGATTCAATGCAATCCCTATTAAAATACCAACATCATTCTTCACAGATGTAGAAAAATTAATTTTATGCTTCGTATAGAACCAGAGAAGACCCCACACAGCAAAAACAATTCTAAGCAATAAAAACAAAATGGGAGGTATCAATTTACCAGACTTCAAACTTTATTACAAGGCTGTAGTAATCAAAACAGCTTGGTACTGGGACAAAAATAGAGCCATGGACCAGTGGAACAGAACTGAGAACCCAGATATAAAACCATCCTCATATAGCTACCTAAGCTTTGACAAAGCAGACAAAAACATACACCGGGGAAATGAATCCTTATTCAACAAATGGTGCTGGGAAAACTGGATAGCCACATGTAGAAGACTGATCCAGGATCCACACCTTTCACCTCTCACAAAAATCAACTCACGCTGGGTAACAGATTTAAACCTAAGGAGTGAAATGATTAGAATTCTAGAGGAAAATATTGGAAATACTCTTCTAGACATTGGTCTAGGCAAAGAATTTATGAGGAAGACCCCAAAGGCAATCACAGCAACAACCAAAATAAATAAATGGGACCTGATCAAATTAAAAAGCTTCTGCACAGCCAAAGAAATGGTCACAAGAGCAAACAGACAACCTACAGAATGGGAGAAAATTTTTGCATGCTACAAATCCGATAAGGGCTGATAAGTAGAATCTATTTAGAACTCAGAAAAATCATCAAGAAAAAATCAAATGACCCTGTCAAAAAATGGGCAAAGGATATGAACAGAAACTTTTCAAAAGGAGACAGAATAATGGCAAAAACCCATATGAAAAATGCTCAACATCTCTAATCATCAGGGAAATGCAAATCAAAACCACAATGAGCTATCACTTATCTCCAGTGAGACTGGCCTTTATCAAAAAGTCCCAAAACAATAAATGTTGGCATGGATGTGGAGGGATAGGAACACTCATACACTGCTGGTGGGACTGCAAACTAGTGCAACCTCTGTGGATAGCAAATACCTCAAAGAGATACAAGTAGAATTACCATTTGATCCAGCAATCCCATTACTGGGCATCTACCCAAAAGAACAAAAGACAATCTATAAAAAAGACACCTGCACTCGAATGTTTATAGCAGCACAATTCGCAATTGCAAAGATGTGGAAACAATCTAAGTGCCCATCAATACATAAGCGGATTAGTAAAATGTGGTATATGTATACCATGGAGTACTATTTAGTTATAAGAAACAATGATGATATAGTACCTCTTGTATTCTCCTGGATAGAGCTGGAACCCATTCTACTAAGTGAAGTATCCCAGGAATGGAAAGGCAAGCACCACATGTACTCACCAGCAAATTGGTTTCACTGATCAACACAGAAGTGCACATATAGGAATCACATTTATTCAGTGTCGAGTAGGTGGGAGGGGGGAAGAGGGGATGGATGGGTATATGCATACATAATGAGTGCGATGCGCACCATCTGGGGGATGGACATGCTTGAAGCTCCAACATAGTGGGGAGGGGGGCAAGGGCAACATACGTAACCTAAACATCTGTACCCCCATAATATGCTGAAATAAATAAAATAAAATAAAATAAAATAAAAGAGGGAGTAAAACTAAAAAAAAAAAAAAAAAAGAGAGAGAGAGAGAGAGAAAAAAAGAAAGAAAAAAGAAATAGCTCTTCTCCATTGGGTAGTTTCTAAGCCGAAAACTCTGTTAAATGCCCTTATAAAGTGGCTTCTAGGAGTTTTCCCTGGGCAAGATGTCTCCGGTCCTGTTAGAGGAAACACCTTAGCTTGAAGGTTCAAACAGGGTGTTTATCTGGAGCTGCCCTACCTGGGAACAAAGGAGCAAGTGATCTCTCTTCTCTCTCACCATGGCCACTGACTTCTTATTTACAGTTTCATTTCACGTTACTATCTTTATAGATATTGTTGATAGTAATACTATTATCAATCATAAGGAAATCAGGCATTTATAAGGCATTTTATGGAACATAAATTGCTTTATGTGATTTGTTTCCATCTTTATACTGAGGTCTTTTACTAGAAAGTCTCTTTCTTCACTACCTTCCATGAAAGTTCTAAATTTTAGGATCCTTGAAAATGCAGCTCAAGTACTTCTATGTGTTAAATTGTGTCCCCCAAAATTTATATGTTGAAGCCCTAGATCCCAATGTCATGGGGTTTGGAGATGGGGTCATTGGGAGGTAATTTGTTTTAAACAAAGTCATGGGGGCAGGGAGGTTGCTTTTCTGATAGGATTAATGCCCCTAGAAGAAGAGACACTGAAGAGTTTGCTTGCTTTGTCTCTCTCTCTCTGCCATTTGAGGACATAGCAAGAAGGTGACAGTCTGTTAGCCAGGAAGAGAGCCAACACCAGCATTGACCATGATTGTGATCTTTAACTTCCCCCAGCCTTCAGAACAGTGAGAAAATAAATTTCTGTTGTTTATGCCATAGAACCTATGATATTTTGTTATGGCAGCCTAAGCAGACTAATACAACTACCAATTCCTGCAAAGCCTTTCCAATCTCCTCAAATGTAAACTAAATAACATTAATGTTATTAATGGCATTGTTGTAAGAATCTGAAAACAATGATAAATACTAGCACTTACTAAGTGCTTACTGTGTATTCAGCACTGTTTTAAGCACTTTACATGCACTTCTCATTTAATCCTCACAACAAGTCTGTGTGATGATTATTCTTATTATCTTCAACATGCAAATGCAGAAACTGAGGTGTAAAGTCCTTAATGTACTGTACAGAACATTCTCTTTCCTATGAATTTCCATATGCAAATTCCCTTGCACTATTATTATTATGGACATATGTTTGCTACCCACTTGGACTTTAAGCTACTAGAAGCTTGTCTCCAGTTATGATTTATTTTGGATATTTTTAATAGTTGTCCATAAGCATGGGATGAAAGCATGAATATAAAATCAAAATGTCTTGAGATGACTCAGATAGTCTAGTAGTGGAGGAGAATTAGGACTGAGAGAACTGTCATGAAAGGGCATACAGAGCAATAAAAAAAAATGTCACCTGGGCAGTGTTCTTGCCCTTGATAGGGTTGTCAAATTATATGTGTTATGGCTCCACTTATTTGAAATTCTCTTGCAACTATTAGAATAACAGAGAGAACCATGGCTCCAATCAAAGCAGAGCAAAATGTACAAATTATTTAAAGGCTCTTTGTAACAATTCATTTTCAGGTATGGCATTAAAGTGTAAGGGCCTCAGAAATAATCAAATGAAAATGACATATTATTCAGTTAATAAGTAATGAAAATATAATGAGAAAATGAACTTTAAAATACCCCTGAGAAAGGGAAGTGAGGGGAATCTATTCACACAATAAATATGCAGAATTACTAAAAGAATTATTAAAAGAAGATGAAAGATTAATAATTGTCAATTTAAGAAGAAAGCTAACAATGGTATATGTATTTACAACTTTAAAACTTCAATATCAGTATGACTGAATGACACATAGGAAACATTTTAACTAAGCAATACAATATGCATTACCCAGCAGAATGACTAAAATTAAACGAGCCATGGTTTTCAATGGTGTGGAGCAACTGAGGCTTCCATATTGCTGGTGGATGTGTAAATCGAACAAAAACTATGGAAAGGATTTACCATAGCCTATGGAAGCTGAATAAAAACATACTCCATAACAGATATACATATAATAGAAAAGAAAGCATCTATTCACCTAAAATATGTACAGTAATATTCATATCAACAATATTTATATTAGCCAAAAATGGGAAACAATCTAAAAGCATATCCATGTAAAATAGTTAAATATTTTGTCACATTCATCAAAATAAAGTTTGACAGGTCTGCTATCAAATATTGTAGTCATTAGCCACAGGTGGCTATTTAAATTTAAAATAATTAAAATTAAATAAAATTAAAACCTAAGTTGCCCAGTAGGACTAGTCACATTTCAAGTGCTCAATAGATGTAAGAGGCTAGCTGCTAACACATTGGATAGTATATCATAGAAGATGTTTATTATTGCAAAGAATCCTATTGAATAGTGTTACATGGCAAAGAAAATGAAAGCATTGCTATGTTCTTTAAAAAACATAAAAATGATGAGCTAAAACATTTACATCAAAAACGCATACTGTGTGATTATATTTATATTCAGAATACATAATATAGAGTTCTATTACAAAAAGACAAAACTGACATATAGTGTTAGAAGTGAGGATATGGTTTATCTTTGAGATTAGATGTTGTCCAGGAGAGACACGAGGAAGATTTTGGGGTGATGGTAATAACCCAACATCATAAAATTTACCATCTAAACCATTTTTCGTTTACATATCTTTTTTATTTCAAGTACGTTCAAACGTGAGACAGATCTCCAGATTTTTTTCATCTTGCACGTCTGAAACTCTATAGACATTAAACAATTCTCCTTTTCTCCTCACCCCAGCCCCTGCTAATAATTCTACATTCTGTTTCTATTAACTCGACTGCTTTAGGT
The DNA here is from genome assembly GCA_004363605.1 of Indri indri. NCBI lineage: Eukaryota > Metazoa > Chordata > Mammalia > Primates > Indriidae > Indri > Indri indri. The sequence continues at coordinate 25,290 of RJWJ010003658.1, forward strand.
ACCTTATATAAATGAAATCATATAGCATTTGTCTTTTTGTGTCTAGTTTATTTCACTCAGCATAATGTCCTCCAGGTTCATACATGTTGTAGCCTGTGAAATAATTTTCATTTTTGATGTTATGTGGTTTTCCATTGTATGTATATATTACATTTTGTTTATCCATTCATCTTTATGACATTTGAGTTGCTTCTACTTCTTCAATATTTTGAGGAGTGCTGCAATGAACATGGATGTGAAGATACATACCTCTTCAAGACCCTGCTTTCAACACTTTTGAATAAACAGCAAGAAGTGAATTACTGGATCACATAGCAATTCTATTTTTAATTTTTGGAGGAAGTTCCATACTGTGTTTGCTTCATTTTAAAATACTACCAGAATTGCAAAAGAGTTCCAATTTCTCCACATCTTCCCCAACACTTAGTAGGTGCATATCCAGTGGTTTGTTCCAAAGGTCATCAGTTTTCCAAGGATTCACTCTGCACTTTGCACTTCTATAAACAATCAATTGACCACATATACTAGGTCCTAAAACTTATTTTATTAAGTGTTTTCTGGTAAAAGATCATAGTGTCTTCCAAATGCCATCACATTATAAATGCAACTTACTTTCAAATACATAGAGATAGGGTATGTAGGTAGGTAATTAGATAGCTAGGTAGGCAGATTGACAGATAGTAAAGATAGAGACAGGCAGTAAATGTGAAAAACAGATGGAGAGCTTAGGTGAAGAGAATACAGATGTTTATTGTACTTCTACTTTTTCTTTTCTTTTTTTTCCCCTTTTTTTGTGTGGGGGGGGGCAAAGTCTTGCTCTGTACCCCAGATGAGTACAGTTGTGTTATTGTAGCTCACTGCAACCTCAAACTCCTTTGCTGAAGCAACCTTCCCGCCTCAGCCTCCTGAGTAGCTACAGCTTTGCTACACCACGCCCAGCTAATTTTTCCATTTTTTGTAGAGACAGGGTCTCACTCTTGCTCAGGCTGGTCTCCAACTCCTGGCCTCAAGCTATTCTCCTGCCTTGGCCTCCAAAAGTGCTAGAATTACAGGCATGAGCCACCATGCCTGACTTGTTAGTTTTTCATATTTTCAAATTTTGTCATGTGAGTTGAATAATGAGAAAAGTGAACCCAAAACAAAAATTGAAAAAAAACACTTCAGTGATTTCCCATGTAACAATCACTTTCTCTTTACAAAAAGAAGAAATAAAGCTAATTTGGTAAGGAATAATTAAATGTGGTTTATAAACTTATTATGTGAAAATGTTTGGAATTGTCATGGGAAGAGCACATTTAAAAAACATGTTTGGATTATATATTCAAATAAACATTTATTAATGTTGATTAAATATGTACAAATTTCATGTCACAACTATTATTTACACAGACTTTAGTGTAACATTTCATTTTTAAAGGACTAATATTTGTGTATGCTGTTTTTCTGAGAAGAGGCTATTTATTATGTATCAGTTTTTTTAACAGGAAAAATAATTTTAAAGCATTTTAGCTATTATTTGTGCTCATACAAGATACATTAAATCTATATTCTAGCATTTTCTTTTTACAAGATAGCATCAACATTGCAAATAGACTGTTGCTATTAAATGAATTATACATTCATTAGAACAGCAAAGCCAGTTTAAAGATTGTTTTATAAAAGCAGCTGGATTCTCTTTTCTTATACCAAGATTATATATCATACCAGGGGTAAAAATACATTATTTTCTAGTTCCCTGTAGATTCTCAAAGAGTCTAAAGAATGGCCTGAATTTTAATGGCCTCCAAATTTGGCTTATCTGTGTATGCAAATAACAAACTACGTTTGCTTTTTTGATACCAGGTTTTTCTGTCTATAAAAAGGCAGCATCCATGTAGTGTGTTGCTATTAAAATTAGAAAGAATAGCAATCATCATTGTGTTGTTGTATCAGAGAAGTGTGATATTCTCTATATGGAAAATCTACTATTCAAATTTATCAAAACTCTCATTTTTTTAAGTTTCCAAAGCTCAATAGGCAGTTATAAGGGATTTCTAAAATTGAGTTATCATTACAAAAAAATCCTAAGGACATATGAAATATAAAATAGTAAGCTAATTTATTTGTTACTTCATTAAAAATACTGACTAGGGTTTTTCTAGTAATCAGAATATCTATATCTGAACACTGGATAGTCAAATGTTCAAAATGATAATGTTGCTGTTACAACAAAACCTGTTAATTTTTTACACAAATTATTTTGGCAAATTTAACATTTAACCTCTTTTGTTAATACCAGAGTTGTCATGAGCACACAATAAATGATCATTCTGCTCATGAAAAACATCAAAATCCAAAAAAAATTATTAAAAATGAATGAGTAGAACAATTTGGCAAAATAATGTTTTTACATAGTTGGATAATGCCCTATATCTGTATCTTACACAAACGTTGAAAATATAACTTTGTCCAGTGGCAAATTTGTGTTTTCAAGAATGGAATTAACATAGATTTGACAAGAATAATTATACTATATATAAGAAAGGAGAGAAAAAGAACTGTAACTAAAAATGCCAAGTACAGGCACAGTAATTATAGCTAGCATACATTTTGTAATGATGTCTTTAATATTCTAGACAAGTTTAAGGCATTCTTATATTTTTAAAGATTATACTTTAAGGTCTGATGATTATTAATACATATAAGAATAGAATAAGTTGGAAATTTTTAAAATTTAAATTTTTATTGATGTATAACATGTGTTCAGAAAATATTCAGCAATAAATCACTTTAGAGAATAAACAAATTTATAGACCATGTTACTTGAATGTGCTTTTTAAAAGCTTCTGGCACAGTCATATCAGTATATAATTAAAATCGCAAAAGCACTCTCATGCAGTCTTAAAATGTATTACAAATTTCAAGTCATAGAGTAGAAATTATCTGGCCTTTGATTAAATTAAATTATTCGCATGGTTATAATGACATTTTTTGTTTGTTTTTTTAGTAGAGGTGCTCAAATTATTTGAGTTTATACCCTGACAAGCTGGAACCTTTTTTATTTTTAAAAGATTTTATTTTTTAGAACAGTTTTAGGTTCATAGCAAAACTGAATTGAAAGTATAACAAGTTCCCCTATGGCCCCCTCCCCTCATACACAGTCTCCTCTACTATCAACATCCTGCACCAGAGAGGCACTTTTGTTACAACTGATGAACTTACATTAACACATCATTATAATTCAAAGTCCAAAGTTTACATCAGAGTTCACTCTTGCTGTTTTACAGTCCATGAGTTTTGACAAATGTATAATGACATGTGTGCACCATTCTAGTATCATGTAATTGTTTCACTACCCTGGAAATCCTCTGTACTCTGACTATTCCTCTTTTCTTGTCCCCAGCCCCTGGCAACCATTGATATTTTTACTGCCTCCAACCATGAATTTTAAATCATTATAACTAGGCTCAAACACGTCTTTATTAATCAAAATAGGAATCGTTACAATCAACACATTTTTGCCAAGAAGAAATGTTTGTTTATTCCTGTAGCTTAAAATTCCATGCTTTAGGATTCAACAAACTCTTGCAAAGCATTTTCTGAAAACTATTGGTTGTGGAAGCATTTTCCCTGCAGAAAGTTGTCAAGATGCTTGAAGAAGTGGTAGTCAGTTGGCTAGAGGTCAGGTGAATATGGTGGTTGAGGCAAAACTTTGTAACCCAACTCATTCAACTTTTAAGCCTTGGTTGTGCAATGTGCATTGTCATGGAGAATTGGGCCCTTTCTGTTGACCAATACCAGATTTGCTGAGCATACTTCTCAGATGAAATGGTTTCACTGGGATTAAGAAAGCTATAGTGGATCAGACCAGCAGCAGAACACCAAACAGTGACCGCGACTTTTTTTGGTGTGAATTTGACTTTGGGAAATGCTTTGGAGCTTTTTGTCGGTCCAACCACTGAGCTGGTCATCACTCGTTGTCGTATAAAATCCACTTTTCATTACACGTCACAATCTGATAGAGAAATGGTTCTTTGTTGTTGCATACAAGAAGAAAAGATGACACTTCAAAACGATTCTTTTTGATTTTCAGTCAGCTCTTGAGGCACCCACTTATAGAACTTTTCACCTTTCCAATTTGCTTCAAATGCCAAACTACTGCAGAATTGTCAATGCTGAGCTCTTTGGCAACTTCTCCTGTAGTCGTAAGAGGATCAGCTTCGATGATTGCTCTCAACTGGTCTTTGTCAACTTCCGATGGCTGGCCACTGTGCTCCTCCTCTTCAAGGCTCTCGTCTCCTTTGCAGAACTTCTTGAACCACCACGCACTGTACGTTTGTTAGCAGTTCCTGGGCCAAATGTGTTGTTGATGTTTCGAGTTGTCTCTGTTGCTTTATGACCCAATTTGAACTGGAATAAGAAAATCACTCGACTTTGCTTTTTGTCTAACATCATTTCCATAGTCTAAAATAAATATAAAATTAAACAGCAAGTAATAAGTCATTAGCAAAAAAAAAAAAAAGCGAGAAATGCATATTAAAATGATATATAACATAACATATTTAAGAATTTATTCCAATATTAAACAGCAAATTTCAACAATGCTAAAACCACAATTACTTTTGCACCAACCAACAACTAATATTTCAGGCTTTTTATGTGACCTGGTTTTTAGAGTTAAAGGTGAAATGTTAGCTTTTATATTTTGCTTTATTTATTACTAAATATACTCTAGATATAAATATACATGGATTTTGGATTCTGACAATAACTAAGGTTTGGATACCAGCTACCTCAAAGGCATAATTTATTTCTTAAACTATTTTTATTAGCTTAGACTGGATCACCTTGGACTTACATGAGCAAGTAGTAATTATGAACCTTTTGAAATAAATTTGTAGGTTATGATTAAGTAAAAATATTTCCATAAAAAATGAATTTGTGTTATTATAATGAAATGAAATCAAATGCGTTTTACTCTGAGTTCTTGAAATGCCTTTTCCCATTAAAATTTTACTTCATATTAATGTCAAAAACATCAATAGCTTTCTTTATTCTGGTTTATTTTCCTCCCACCATTGTATCATCACAAAAACTTCTGTAATATACTTTTCAGTTGAATCTACCACCTTGGAGAGATTAAATCAATGTACAACTCTTTTATATATTTAGCTTCATCAAAACATAAACGTTTGACAGAATTGTGATTAATGTACATCTTTTGAGAACATCTTACTAGCCATATTATAAATTGATAACATTATTTGTTATTATAGTTTAGTATAGATAAAGCTGCCAGTATAATTTAATTATCATGTCAAATGGTGTTGAATTAGTTTAGGAAAGAAGTCTTTGAGTTGCAATATTTCTCTGAAGTATTTTATATTCGTAGTAACATATTCATTTCATAACTCATCATGTATTTATGTAGTGAAGTAGTATTGATTGTTAAAGAAAAATCAAATATTGATGAGTATTACCTTGCCACAGCATATGTTGCTAAAATTTCAAATTGACAACCAGTAATAAATTAGATAAAAAATAATGGCATTTTCTTGACTATGTGTCATAGGAGTGTTTAATGACTGAATATTATTATAATTGGAAAAAACCACATTAGTCATTTGGAACATGTAAAGCATATTAACTTTTATTTAAAAATAATAATTATAAAACTAAAGAAATATTTAATGAGGTAGATCTCAATGTGTCTGTCATTAACTATTAGTGCAGTGAATTTAACACTTTTTTTGCCACAACTCAAAGAAAAAAATATATTTTACTTCTATCTAGGCCTATACATTAAAATAAAATTGAAACCCTTTCACTATATAGTACTATATTTAGCTTTCTTATGTAATGTATACCCTGTTTAATTTTTATTTTTGCTCCTTTATTGTACTTCATGATAAAGAAATGCTATTTGGATGCACTGTTTTAATCCATTTGTGCTGCCATAACAAAATGCCACAGACTTGGTAATTTATGAAGAACAGAAAGTTATTTTTCACAGTTTTGGAGCTGGGAAGTCCAAAATCAAGGCAGCAGTAGTTTCATAGGCTATCCGGCCGGAGGGAGCGTGGAAGAGGAAATGGGTAAATCTACACCTAATAGATGCAGTGTGTGCTGTATGGGGGATGGACACACTTGTCAAGCAGTGCAAAGGCAATTTATGGAACCAAAGCATTTGTACCCCCATAATACTCTAAAATAAAGAAAAAAAGAGTGTGTCACCTGCAATGTTTTGTTTTCCCCATTCTGCTATGGGTATAGGAATGCAATAAATCTCACATCACCCATCCAGGCTCCTGCATAACCTTCACCACAGCAATATCGAGAAGAAAACTTGAAAGCAGTTATTTGAAAACCTAAACAGAGGGAGTAATTTTAGGAACCTTTCCCACCTGGGGCAAAGTTACTATTTAGTCACAATACTTTTTCTGAAGTCTCAGACAGCTTTAGTTTGAAGCTACTAAAACAGTCAATAAAAGTCGATATACAAAAGCAATACTGTCTGATATTTCTGGTAACTGTTTGTCTAATAACAGGGTTATAGCCCCAACATTTATCCAATTTTCCCCTGCATATATCTTGTCACACTTCAATAACTTATTTCTACCATTAGCTTGTACATAATAGATTCATTTACATGTTGCCAATAAAATAATTTTTATGATCATTTGCCCCATATGAAAATGTAGCTGACAAAGCATGGAAGTGAAGTCTGATAACTTGTATTTAAATTTTTACTACCTAAAATTCTTGTTACCCTCCTGTGTTACTTACATGTCCATAGCTTCAATTTCCTCATTTATAAAATGTCTATTTTTTCATGCATAATACATTTATTTAATTAACATCTATTAGGCATCTCGTATGTCACAAGAATGTTTTTAGGGGATATACAGTGATGAACAAAGTTGTTGCCCTCATGAACTTACATTACAGTGAGTGAAAAGGTAACCAACAAATATGATTATGACAGATAGTGACATTTTCTCATTGAAGAAAAAATTGTGTAGTAAAATGATAGAGATATTGTAAATTGCATGAACATTTCTAATCTAGACTCAAAGTCAAATATTTTGAAATTTCTCAATTGCTCATATTTTCTAACTCATATAGAAATAGATTTTATTCATTTTATCTGTTAAGGTATAGAATTCTGTATTGTGCTCTCTTTCTATTTATTCCAGCTTAGGTAAGTTTGGATACTTATCGCTCTATGCTTTAGACTTGGCTGGAAGAGAAGGTTGGGTGGGAATTTGTAAACTGAACTTTTAAAAAATATCTACTGGGTTTCAATCAATACAATAAGGATTTTAAACTATTTTTGAGGTTCCTCATCAAAATGGCTACTTTTCAGGATTGATATGGCTATGAACTACAGTAATGTTGGTTCTTAGGGTACTGATTCAGTTATTTTCCCATTTAAAAATGAGAAAACCAAGAAGCAAAATAAGAATGCTATTTATGAGTATAGAAGCTCAGATTGGATTCTCAATTTGTATAAATCCAAAGCTTTGCAGTACACCACAAAACTACATAACACTAAATAATCACTTCTTAATTTTTAAAAAAATTGATAATATGTTTTAATATAAATCTCTGAAACAGTACATATTTATTAATGTCTGTTACATGTCAAGCACTGTGCTTAGTAGGTGCTCTGTTTTTTTTCTCTTTCAGCATGTTATGGGGGTACAGATGTTTAGGTTACATATGTTGCCCTTGCCCCAACTACCCCCACAAGTCCGAGCTTCAAAAGTGTCCATCCCTTGGATGGTGTGCATCGCACTCCTTGTGTATGCATATACCCGTCACCCCCTCCTCCTTCACGCCAGCCCGACATCCAATAGATGTTATTCTTATATGTGCACTTATATGTTGATCAGTTAATACCAATTTGATGGTGAGTACACGTGGTGCTTGTTTTTTCATTCTTGGAATACTTCATTTAGTAGAATGCGTTTCAGCTCTATCTAGGAGAAGACAAGAGGTGCTATATTACCATTGTTTCTTAAAGCTGAATAGTACTCCATGGTATACAGATACCACATTTCATTAATCCACTCATGTATTGATGGACACTTGGGTTGTTTCCACACCTTTGCAATTGTAAATTGTGCTGCTATAAACATTCGAGTGCAGGTGTCTTTTTTACAGAGCATCTTTTGTTCTTTTGGGTAGATGTCCAGTAATGGGATTGCTGGATCAAATGGTAATTCTACTTGTATCTCTTTGAGGTATCTCCATATTGCTTTCCACAGAGGTTGCACTAGTTTGCAGTCCCACCAGCAGTGTATGAGTGTTCCTATCTCTCTGTGTCCACACCAACATTTATTGTTTTGGGACTTTTTGATAAAGGCCAGTCTCACTGAAGATAAATGATATCTCATTCTGGTTTTGATTTTCACTTCCCTAATAATTAGAGATGTTGAGCATTTTTTCATATGTTTTTGTGCCATTATTCTGTCTCCTTTTGAAAAGTTTCTGTTCATATCCTTTGCCCATTTTTTGATAGGGTTGTTTGATTTTTTCTTGTTGATTTTCCTGAGTTCTAACTAGATTGCAGTTATCAGCCCTTTTCGGATTTGCAGCATGAAAAAATTTTCTCTTATTCTGTAGGTTGTCTGTTTGCTCTTGTGACAATTTCTTTGGCTGTGCAGAAGCTTTTTAATTTGACCAGGTCCCATTTATTTATTTTGGTTGTTGCTGTGATTGCCTTCGGGGTCTTCTTTGTAAGTTCTTTGCCTAGACCAATGTCTAGAAGAGTATTTCCAACATTTTCCTCTAGAATTCTAATCGTTTCACTCCTTCAGTTTAAATCTGTTACCCAGCGTGAGTTGATTATTCTGAGAGGTGAAAGGTGTGGATCCTATTCAGTCTTCTACATGTGGCTATCCAGTTTTCCCAGCACCATTTGTTGAATGAGGATTCTTTTCCCCAGTGTATGTTTTTGTCTGCTTTGTCAAAGATTAGGTGGCTATATGAGGATTGTTTTACATCTGTGTTCTCAGTTCTGTTCCACTGGTCAATGGCTCTATTTTTGTGCCAGTATCAAGCTGTTTTGATTACTACAGCCTTATAATAAAGTTTGAAGTCTGGTAAATTGATAACTCTCATTTTGTTTTTATTGCCTAGAATTGTTTTTGCTATGCAGTGTCTTCTCCGGTTCCATATGAAGTGTAAAATTAATTTTTCTACATCTGTGAAGAATGATGTTGGTATTTTAATAGGGATTGCATTGAATCTGTAGATCGCTTTGGGTGGTATAGACATTTTAACAATGTTGATTCTACCTACCCACGAGCATGGTATGGTTTTCCACCTGTTTACGTCATCTGCTATTTCCTTTCCCAATGTTTCATAGTTCTCTCTGTAGAGGTCTTTTACTTCCTCAGTTAAATATATTCCTAGATGCTTTATTTTCTTTGTTGCTATTGTGAAGGGAATTGAGTCTTTGATTTGGTTCTCAGTATGACTGGTATTGGCATATATGAAAGCCTCTGATTTGTGTGTATTGATTTGATGTCCTGAGGGTTTCCTGAATTCATTTATCAATTCCAGGAGCCTCTTGGTTGATTCCTTGGGGTTTTCTAGATATAGTGTCATATCATCAGCAAATAGTGAGAGTTTTATCTTTTCTGTTCCCATTAGTATACATTAAATTCCACTCTCTTGCCTGATTGCTGTGGCCAGGACTTCCAGCACTATGTAGAACAGAAGTGGAGATAGTGGGCAACATTTTCTGGTTCCAGTTCTAAGTGGGAATGCCTTCAATTTTTCCCCAATCAGTATCATGTTGGCTGTGGGTTTGTCATATGTGGCTTGTATCATTTTTAGGTAAGCCCCATCTATGCCTATTTTGTTAAGTATTCTTATCATAAAAGGGTGTTGAATTTTGTCAAATGCTTTTTCTGTGTCTATTGAGAGACTCATATGGTTTTTGTTTTTGCTTCAGTTTATGTGGTGAATTAAGTTTATAGATTTGCATATGTTGAACCATCCCTGCATCTCTGGAATGCAGCCTACTTGGTCATGATGGATTATTTTCTTAATAAGCACCTGGATTCGGTTAGCTAGAATTTTGTTGAGAATTTTTGCATCTATATTCATAATGGATATTGGTCTGTAGTTTTCTTTTTTTGTTGCGTCCTTTCTTTGTTTTGGTATCAGGGTTATGTTGGCTTCATAAAATGTGTTGGGGAGGAATCCATCCTTCTTGATGTTGTGGAATAATTTCTGCAGGTTGGGTACCAGTTCTTTGTAAGTGTGGTAAAATTCGGGTGTGAAACCATCTGGTCCAGGACTTTTCTTTTTTGGAATGATTTTTATTGCTGTTTTAATTTCAGTCCTTGATATTGGTCTGTTCAGGCATTCTATTTCTTCCTGGTTGAGCCTAGGGAGGCTGTGTGTTTCTTAAACTTTGTCCATTTTCTCCACATTTTCCAGTTTGTGTGCATAAAGGTTTTTGTAATATTCATAAATTATATCTTGAATTTCCACTGCATCGGTTGTAACGTCTCCTTTTTTGTCCCTGATGGAGCTTATCAAGGATTTTTCTTTTCTGTTTTTTGTTAGTTTAGACAAAGGCATGTCAATTTTGTTTATTTTTTCAAAGAACCAACATTTTGTTTTATTAACTTTCCATATAGTTTCCCTGTTGTCATTTTCATTAAGCTCTGATTTGATCTTATTAATTTCCCTTCTTCTGCTGGGTTTGGGGTCTGTCTGTTCTTCTTTTTCCAGTTCTTTGAATCAATTCAATAGGTTGTCTGTTTGTGCTCTTTTTGACTTTTGGATATAGGCATTTATGGAAACAAACTTTCCTCTCAGGACTGATTTGGTGGTGACCCACAGATTTTGATAACTTGTGTCACCTTTGTCATTTAGTTCAAAGAATCTTTTGATTTCCATCTTTACTTCCTCATTTATGAAGGGAATTGTTCAGCAGAAGGTTGTTTAATTTCTATGACTTTGTGTAGGGATGAGAGTTTCTGTTGGGGTTGATTTCTGTTTTCATCCCACTGCGATCCGAGAAGATACATGGTATGGTTTCTATTTTTTAATTTTTTTTTTTTTTGAGACAGAGTCTCACTCTGTTGCCCTGGCTAGAGTGAGTGCCATAGCATTAGCCTAGCTCACAGCAAACTCACACTCCTGGGCTCAAGCCATCCTACTGCCTCAGCCTCCCGAGTAGTTGGGACTACAGGCATGTGCCACCATGCCCAGCTAATTTTTTCTATGTATTTTTCATTGTCCAGATAATTTCTTTACATTTTATTTTTTTAGTAGAGATGGGGTCTCGCTCTTGTTCAGGCTGGTCTCGAACTCCTGAGCTCAAACAATCCTCCCACCTCGGCCTCCCAGAGTGCTAGGATACATATTTTTTTAAAATTTTTGAGACATGCTTTGTGTCCTAGAATATGGTCAATCTTAGAGAATGTCGCATGAGCTGATGAGAAGAATGTGTATTCAGTGGTTTTTGGGTAGAATGTCCTGTAAATGTCAGAGAGGCCCATTTGTTCTAGAGTTCTGTTTAAGTCCATTATTTCTTCATTAATTTTCTGTTTGGGGGATCTGTCCTGTGCTGTTAGTGGGGTGCTGAAGTCTCTGACTATTTCGGTGTTGCAGTTTATCAATTTGTTTATATTAAGTAGAGTTTGCTTTATGAATCTGGGTGTACCTAAGTTGGGTGCATACATATTTAGAATTGTTATGTATGCTTGTTGAACTGTACCCTTCACCATTATATAGTGACCCTCTTTGTCTTTCATTACCTTTGTTGATTTAAAAACTAAGTTATCTGAGATCAAAACTGACACCCCAGCCTTCTTTTCACTTCCATTTGCTTGAAATATTGATTTCCACCCCTTTACTTTGAGTCTAAATGCATCCTTGCAGGTTAGATGCATTTCCTGGAGACAGCAGATGCTTTGCTTGTTTTTTGTTTTACCCATTCAGCCAGCCTATGTCTCTTGAGAGGGGAGTTCAAGCCATTCACATTTACTGAGAGAACTGATAAGTGGGGTGAATTACTGTTCATTCTGTTGGGTGGCATTTTGTTGCTTTGTTTTCAGTCTTGAGTCATTATGGAATCCAGCCTTTGATCTTTAACTTTTGAGTGGTTTTACATTCTAGAGTGTTTATTGTGCTGATT
>RJWJ010003658.1:37531-83873 GCA_004363605.1 Indri indri
CTTGGTGAATTCCCTCAGTCTTTGCTTATCTGAGAATGTCTTTATTTCTCCTTCATATATGAAACTTAGTTTAGCAGGGTACAAGATTCTAGGCTGGGCATTATTCTGTTTCAGAAGAGTGAGAATGGGGCCCCAGTCTCTTCTTGCTTGTAGGGTTTCAGTTGAGAAATCTGGAGTTATTCTGATGGGCTTTCCTTTGGATGTTACTTGTTTCTTTCACCTTACAGCTCATAGAAGGGCCTCTTTAGTGGCTATTTTGGTCAATCTGATGACTGCATGACATGGTGTCTTCCTATGTGCATTGAATCTCCCTGGGGTCTGTTGAGCTTCTTGTACCTGTATATCTAGATTTTTAGCTAAGCCTGGGAAATTCTCCTCTATTAATTCTTCAAACAGCTTATCCAGCCCTTGAGTGTTTTCTTCTTCACTTTCCGGAATCCCTATCACCCTCATGTTAGTTTTTTTCCTATAATCCCACATTTCTTGTAGGCTTATTTCTTTTCTCTTAATTTTCTGCTTGATCTCTGTGACTGACTTTTTAATTGGAAGTAGTTGTCTTCAATCTCTGAGATTCTTTCTTCTGTTTGATCTACCTTGTTCTTGGCTTTCCATGGTGTTTTGTAGTTCCCTGAATAAGTCCTTCATTTCCAGGAGATTGGTTTGATTTTTCTTTAATATTTCAATTTCTTTAATGAATTTTCCTTCCAAATCCTTTATTTATTTATTTATTTATTTATTTATTTATTTATTTATTTAGGTTTCTTTGCATTGGTTATCCATTTTTCCTTGTATATCATTCAGTTTTCTCACAATCCACGTTTGTAATTCTTATTCTGTCATTTTAGTGTTCTGAGTTTGGTTAATGTCACTTGCAAGGGAGCTGTTATTCCTCTTTGGGGGTGTGCTTTCCATTTGATTTTTCATACTTCCAGAGTTCTTTCGTTGGTTCCTTCCCATCTGGATCAGTTGTTCCTTCTTGCCTTTAGATTTTTGTTTGGATAATGACATGCCCTGTTTAGTCTCTCAGCCAATAGGTGGTGTTTGTGGGTGAGATTCAACCACGCCCTTTATGATGAATCAGGAGATGCAGTAAAAGTGTGTGCAGGATGACCTCCCTGTCAGTAGGTGGCACTTGCTGGCAGGAGAGAGCTGCAGTACTGTTTTTGGGTCCTGTAGCCAGCTCTTGTTCCTCTGAAGAGGCCCTCTTGTGCCACGGGTGGTGGATGGGGACCTGGAACTTCCACTTGTGTCCTTATTCTTCACCTCAGTGGGGGCAGGTCTGGGAGTGAGTCTGGGTGGGGCTGGGTTTGGTAAGTCTTCCCTCAGGCTCCATAGATGCTGCTAGCAGGGGTCACAGGTCTGTTCTTTGCTTCTGTGCAAAGCTGCCAGGAGGGGTTGAAATGGCTCGATTCAGCTGAAAGTCTGGGCTTGGTCAGTGGGGCTGTCTGAGACCCGCACTCTGGAGCAGGTCTCGCTCCCTTCCACCCTCCCCCTCTCTGTGGCTTCTCCCAGGCCTCTGCCAGCAAGCAGGACCTCAGGCCGATGGATCTCCCCTGGCTGTGACATGGGCCTGGAGTTTCCCTACCCAGGATTCCAGCCTGAGCTGGGTGCACAGCCCTCTTTTGGGAAGAGGGTTGCTGCTCAGGCATGCTGATCTGCCCCTGAAGGCACACTCTTCAGTAGGCCCCCTCACAGATCTCCCTTCTGTGCCCCGGGGCAGTGCAATCGTGACCTGGGTGTACAGGGTCTGGTCTGCAGGCCTGTCCCCTGGGCCCCAGAGATCAATCCCTGACCCTGCCAGGGAGAGGGGTGTTGGTCTCGAATCCCCTACAGGGTGCCCAAGCCAGATCGATTTCACTCCACCTTGGGATTTGCCCCACTCTCCTGGAGTCACCAGGCAAGCAGCACCCATGAGGGCTGGCGGGTAGGGAGCTCGCAATCTGAGTACCTGTCAGTCTGCTGCAGGGCCCCAAAAGGAAAGGTCCCGTTCCTTGGAGATGCCTTCGTGTGATGGCTAAATTGTCTCTCTGGGCACCCATGGGTAGGGAAGTGGAAGGAGAGAATGGAGCAATATGGCGTCTGTTGATAGACTGGGGTCTGTGTGTGGGGAGGTGCCCTGAGGAAGCTGGGAGCCCAGCGACATGTCCTCAAGAGGCCACTGCTCACTGGCGGCCATCTCTGGGCTGGTGTCGCCAGGTCTCTCCAACCCCTCAGGAGCCCACCAACTGTCTGAGATTCAAGGGAGGGGACAGTTATCTGTTCCACCTACCCTTGTCACTGGTTTCCAAGCCTCTTGTGGACCTTTCTCCTTCCTGTTCTCCTCTGCGATGTCTTACTGTAGAGTCTCCTGTCATTTCAGGCATCCTTCCTTCTGACCCTCACCTGATCTATGTTTTTCCACTAGTTTATTTTTTTCACTTTCTTCTAAAATCTGTCTTTTTTGCAGAGACACTCTGACTGGTGGCTTTTCTCTTCGGCCATCTTGGCTCCTCCTCAAGTATCACTTCTTAATCAGGGAGAACACTAGCTATGTTTTTTATTGCTTATATATATTGTTTTCTTTTTAAATAATCACAATTTATATCACTGGTGTATGAGGAAAGGGGGTGAGAGAGAGCTTTCTGGGGTGTGCCCTAATATCACTTATGAGGGCTTCCCCTCACCCTCATGACCTAGTTACCCCATGAAGTCTCCACATCCTAATACCATCACATTGGACGTTAAGATTTCAACATACGAATGCTGGGGGTGGGGGGCACAAAAATTCAGACCATTGCCATTAGAACCCAAAACTACTATGCATCTCCCCAACTTTCATCATTCTTCATTACATTACACTTGTTTCTGTTGTTTCAACCTCATACCCAAAACCAGTGTGTACTGTAGCTTCCATTCTTCAAGGAGGAGCTTGAGTAATTTGTTCTCAACTGCACTAACACTCAGTGATGAGTTTTTCTTCTGAACACCTGTCATATTCTCCACCACTCACTCCATAAGCTCCAATTCAGAATGGAGCTTTGAATGAAACATTGCACTTCCTCAATTATTACAATTTCTAGTTTCCATTCTAACTGTAAGCTTTATTAAGTTAAGCTTTCAACATATGGACACTTAGAAAGTAGATGCCCATTTTTTGTAGTGCAGTGATCCAAATAGGAAAGCTTAGACAATTGCTTTTTTTTTTTTTTAATTCCTTTTTTTTACTCCTCTGTACTACACATGGTATCCAATCATTTAATGAAACACTTACAACAAACAATCATGTAAACTAGTCCTATTAGTCAGTGGTCCTGACATAGAATTCTAATTGTGCTGCTGAGTCTCCTTAAGGAAACCATTTTACTTTACTTTTCTGAGCACCAGCTGCTTCATCTATAAAATGAAAAGGCTGGCATACCATTACCTATCTCTAGTACTGTTTTCCTCATCAAAATAAAAGCTAGTGGATAACTTTAAACTCTTAAAATATGGAGTATATGTAATATATGAATCAATATGATGTGAGGTTTTAGTGATGCACATCTCAGAAAGGCTGGGCTCTATTCTGCTGTGGTGTGGTCACATAATAAAGACTGCTAAATGTGCAGCACTTCAGTGCAATTATCAATGTGCCCTTGATACTGCTGAAAGTGGGAAGTCACACTCAGTTATCATTAGCCACACACACACATACACACACACTTACATACACACATTGAAAAAAAATTGTAATTTCTTAACTCTTCTTTTTATCTTTATTCGTTTTCAAACCTGGATAATCATAGTTTGTCTTTTCGTCATTCCTGGATGTTAAAGCATATCCTATAAAAAAGTAAAGTGGCTAGTTTAGCTCACAATTGCCTGTTTTTCCTCCAGACAGTCATCAGACTTCAGAGTGCAACAAAAATGCTTCCTTTATCATACTTCCAATTTTGTCATGAGGATAGTAAAATACATGTATTCAAAGGTTATGATTTAATAAAAAAATGTTTTACCACTTGACTAATGGCATTATTAAGTGAAACTGGATTTTTTTTGTTTTTTGGTTTTTGGTTTTTTTGTTTGTTTGTTTGTCTGATAAGTACATTCAGTGAACAAGTACTACTAGTACAGTTTGGTATGACTGCCTTGACTTTTGCTAAGGTTCTAACAGTTTTATCCAATATTGTTTTATACCATCGGTGAAAATGTCAACAGAAAAAAGGTGACAAATATCTTCCTATTATCATAAAAATAGTTTGGGGACACCCTTTGACTTTTCCTTCAATTTTAGCCCTGAATGCACAGATTCTAATGTAGAAATATTATTCCAAGTATGCATTTAACGGCAGGGGAAACACCACCAGACCAAAAGTACTTTTCTGTTAATAATATTAAATAAAATATCAAGATGCTTCCCATCTGCTTCAGTCCAGTAAATGCCATGAACAACCCATAAAGATTCTTATAAGTCAAACTACAGGGTTATCTCTTTGGCCCGGTAATCTACTATGGTGACCACACTCATCTTGTCTCTTGTGGCTAAATGTTGCTACCACTTTAGGATCGAATCATCTCTGCTGAACCCAGAAGCCCACTTCACTGGCAGCATCTCCTGCCTTTGTTCTTAGTAGACATAGAACTCCCTTCATCAATATCTTTCCCAGTGCTTTGGTGAAGGGACAATGGCCACAGTTAGGTGACAAATACAATAAACCAATTCCAAAGTCCAGGTAATCAATCTTAGGAATGTGGTCTATGGTCAGGGAAGAGAATCATCATAATTCCTGACCAGATGCAAGTGAAGACAAGCCTCTCAGGGGAAGTAACTCAGTGAGACAGAGGAAATCTGAGTCTCTGAATGACCTCGTGATGTAGAGCTGTTTTAGGAGCCTGCTCTCATCATCTCCTTATTATTACATGAGAAAGAAATAAACTATCTTGTTTCAGCTTTTGCATTTTGATGTATTGTGGGTTACAGAGTTGTAGACTCAGTACTGATTGAATACAATGGAAGAACACTGATATCGAAATTTGAATACTCTGTTTCAATAAACATTTATATTTTTATAATTTATCCATATTCTTAAATATTGTTTGTTTAGGTTTTGGAAAGTTGTTAATTATTTTTCTTATACAATAAAGCCCTACTCTGTGGGTTCCAGCTATTCAATCCTATTTTCAAAAGTCCAATATTCTAGCCATTCCACTACTCTAAATAATTGATATAAATTGTTGTACAATTGATTTGCCCTTAGCAAAAGGTTTTGAGGCTGCAGTTGATCACTAAGACAGCTGAAATGATCTGCCAAGTTATGCTGCAACATGGTTTTGGGGGTTGTATGAAGATAATGGTTTCAGGCTAAATCAATTTCAAGTTCAAGGATAGAAATTATTGGCAATTTGACAAGTAATGCCAAGTTGCAATTTATTCTGCATCCTCTCCTGAAAGTTCTAAATGTTATATAAATAAAATATCTGTTGCATGACATGGTCTATAGAGTTTATGATTAATAGTATATTATCAGTAAATTGCAATTTAATTATTTATACACTAAATGTTTTATTTTTTTACTCCAACCTTCATAATTCTGCTTATGTTGCTGATATATTTATTCATGAAGAAAATAAGTATTAGGTGACTACAGTGTGCCTCTATTTTGTGGGGTTCTTGGGGATACTATATTATATAGATACAGGCTAGAAATGCTATATTCGAAATTGTGTTACTAGCTAAAACCCCCTCTGATGCTAGAAGTCCCAACATTCTCTATAACAATTCCTTAAATTTCATTTCATGATATAATCAGAAGCAATAAGCTGCAGTGGTAATAATGCTGGTATTGGAGTAAAAAAAAAAAAAAAAAAAAAAACCTTGGATTAAAATTATAGCTACAACCCAAAATCATTGACTGGAACTAGGATTATTATTTAACCATTTAAAAAATATTTGGTTTCCTTTCTGTCAAATGGGGATGATGATACTTATATAATATGATTGCTGTGAGGATTAAAGTACAACATTCCTGATTCTCTACACTCTTCAGACTACTGCTCTGTTGTAAATTCTAACCAAAATTTTGGCAGGCTCATACAATTCTACCTACCCAGAGAGAAGCACATCAATCAAAACTTGAATATATAAAGTAACAAAAGTTCCTATTGTCTTTCTCTACTTTTCTTCTTACTGCTTGTCATTTGAGAATAGGTGGGCATTAACCAAGAATTAGTCCACATGGGTTGGTTGTAATATTTTTCTGTCCTCAAGTCTACACAAGTGCATCCTGTACATTACACATAGCAAATCATTTACTTCTTTATGAATTTTTTAAATTTCTTTTTTTCTTTTTCGGTTTTTGCCATCTTTCCAATAAACAGCAAACAATGTCAAATAGAAGAATATATTTTCTGCTTCTGTGGTATCCTCTATATGAAAAGTAAAGCAACTTTCTTTATATATTATTTCCTTATAATTATCTTGCAATGTATGTTGGCAGCCATAACCTCCTGAAAGTAATTGAATTGCAAGGAAAACAATATTCCTGTATTTCTCTAGTTTCTTTTTGTTATGATGTATTGATTTTTCTTTCCCAAGAATACAAACCCTTGTTTTAAAATTCAATAAAATTATGCATTTGAGTGATGGTTTGCTCTCATTTATTAAAAGATAAAATATTTTCAAACTTTGATAATTTACTATGAATTACACATTCCTTATGACACATTTCAAAAATTATCTGAGTAGTTTAATGTCTTAAAATATTGAAATTGAGAACCTTTGGGCCATATGGTATAGTTTCTGGTAATGTTCTTCCTTTCATTACCTTATTTGAAGCACATGTTTCAACAACATATTTTAGTCCAAAATAGGAACACATACCATTTTTATTCAAAGCACCACTGTATTGATTTAACTGACATCTTATTAACAGAGCTTTTTTTTCCATGAGAGAAGCTTCTATTGCTTGTAAGGTGAATATGAAAGATGCAAAATCAAATCAAGGGAATAAAATGTGTTCTTAACAACCCATTCAATTAGCAAGAGGTCAAGTAGATCCATTGTCTGGTAACCATTTAAAAATTCATTTGCTTTTATCATCTGAAACTTAAATGTATAGTTTATAATATTTATGATGTTGATGATTGAAAGTCTTTGTGGGTTGAAATCTTCAAAGTCTCTGTAATCCTTCTTAGTGTCTTGTAGTAGAGTTTTATTGGACGTAATTAGTGTTCTACTTAGACTGCGAAGGAACTGCTAACCTCTTTAAGCCAGATAGGACATACCAATGTATAATTATATTTGAGATCATCTCTGAGTAAAGATTGAATAATGTGAACCTGTACTCATTATAAATAACCATCTTTCTCAGCAAATACATATTTGTTGAATGCCTACTATGCCTACTATGTTGCATTATAGACTGAAAAGCTAGTTCTCTAAAATTGAACAGACTGGTTATACAACATTAAGCAGCCTACATTTAAGAGGAAGATTTAAACCAAAAAGTACCAATGTGGTTACACAAATATATATGTTATACTAGAAGTTTAAACTAGCTGTTGAGGAAACAGTAAATGCATATATGTTTTACTATGATTGTATATGATACGTTTTCACTATGTATGTGTACATATACAATATGCATGTGTTTTTACTGTGAGTCAGGTTAATTTGTATAAAAAAGGCAATTTTAAACTCAGTTTCAAAGATAAAGAAGGTATTTATAGGTAGAGAAGGTAAAGTGCAGGCTTTCTGGTAGTAAAAACAGCAAGTGAAAAGCTGTGGAAGTGGGAAAATAAATGATGTATTGGATGAACAGAATCATGTTACTGTGCCATGGTATGCACAATGAGAAAATAATGAGAATGGGAGATGGTTAGAACAAAATTAAGAAAGACTGTGAATGTAAGAATAGGAGATCCAAATTTTACTGGAAGATATTCTGAAAGCTTTTGAACAGGAGGATGACATGAGCCCAACTGAATTACAGGAAGTTTGCTGCAAGGGTCACATGCATTACTGGTTGCAACGCTGAGACTCTGAAGGCAATGGGAATGTTCAGGTGAGAGATGCCAAAGAACTAAATTAGGAAAGTGACTGTGGAAGTGAAGACTTTTTCCTTAGAAATGAAGTAAAAAGGTGATCTGTATAATCTATAATGGAATAAAAGTAAAAACCAATTTTGTTCCCCTTTAAATCAGAATAATAGATTTAATGCCTCACTTAACTTCTGTCATTTCCTACTCTGTCACCAGAAAAACACATTGTTTATCCTTCTTTATCAAGCATGTGTATACTGACAGCATAATCAGCCCTGAGTGGCCTTTCTCATCGATCCCACTGCCTTATTTCCATCATGTCTTTGAGTACCTAGTAACACAATGTTTGCAACCCGTAACCTGGGTGAGTCATTCTAAGAGTGATTCAGCATGGGTGACTAGTCTCAAGTCTGGACCACCAGGAAATTTTAGTAGTTCACATCACTTTCAATTCAATCTCAGTAATATCTAAAGTATAAAGCAACTACGAGGAAAGAGAATTTTATATTCACATAAAATTTGGAGAAAGGGAATCGTGTAGTGACCAGGAGAATGTAGTTCTATTACTGTTTAATACTGGAGAACAACACTATTCTTGAAAATCTTTTTTTAGTGGTTTGAGTGAATTATCATCTTATTTGAACATGACCAAAAAAAGATAATGACAATAAATCTTATTATTCAGGACTAATTATGAACCAAACACCAAGTTGAATGCTTTGCATGAGGTATACCTTTTAACCCCCAAAACTATTTAATGAGTTTTGAATTATAATTAAACCCAATGTGTAGTTAAATAAATTGAAATATATATAATTATGTCTAGAAATTGTAATTCAAGTAAGTGGGAGAGCCACTCAGAAACTCAAACCTTTCTAATGCTGAATTTCAGAGAATTAGGCACTCCTTGGTAGTGCATTTTTCAATATTTGATTATGTCAATGCAAAGACCTAAACCTCACAATGCTTTTTATTGCATTGTTCATGTGGGTCCTTCTTTTATTGCATTGTTCATGCTATATGTCCTTCTATGAAAATAATGTCAAATATTACCTCTACTTTTACTTGTGATATTCCATTGTCAAAGGAATTCTAGAACCTTAGCATCCTTCTGCTTAAAGATACACACAGTTTTAAGGATAAAAATACTGATGATGATTAAAAGTTAATAGTTATTTATCAGTTATTACATGCTAGGGTCTATCCTAAATTGATCCCAATCCAATTTTGAACAGTTAAAATTCATATAGGCAGGAAGAATGGCTGAGTAAGAAATGAAGGTTTTCTCTCTGACCACAACACTTTCTTTTACCAAATTTGCCTACATAATTACAACTCATTCTTGAAGTTTCAACTTAGAATTCACTGTCCCAGGTAGATTTTCAGGTCCCTCCATGTCAATGCCTGTCAAGTCAAAGCTATGTATCCCATCTACATGTTCCTTTACATCCCTTATCATAATAGGACACTGTGTTTTAATTGCCTGCAGACTATGAACTCTATAGCACAGTATCTTATTCACCATTGTATCTTGTTCCTAATAACAGTGTTACAAGTTGAATGAATGAACTAATTATGAAACTAAATTTTCCCTACATACACACCCACTGATATTCAAACTATAGACAATCTCTAATTTAATTTTGGCAGGTGCTTTTGGTGACCGAAATAGCATTCTCTGAGTCCATCTGTGATTTCAGGCCAGCAGCGGTAAAGAGATCTTATTTCTACTGACAAAGTCCTACCTCATCATGACACCAAGTTAGTATTTCCACTTTCTTGACCAGAGTTTTCTCTAAAGTTTTGGAAATGATCATTCCATGTAAAATAACTGGCTGGAAATAAGGGAGAGTTAACTCCTATAGGAGCAATTCCCTATTAACAAGGAAGAGACTTCAATAAATACCTCAGCCTTACACCTGTTTCACAGACCATTCTAAAAGGCTTTCATCCTGAAGTAATATTTCTCAGTTCTAAATCAGCACCCTTTATAAAAAACTAATATTGGATTTTATTTTTTGTATCTCACTTTCCATGCTGCCTCACTCCTACTTTTTGGAAACCAATGCCAATTACCTGTACTCAAGTCCTTATTTCAAACTGAGATGCTTAGATACTATGAAATTCTGTTAATCACAGGATTAATAGATTACTTTTGGTTTTTCTGTCCGTAATCACTTTTAGTCATCCTCTCAAACTTGAAGCCTTACCTTGCTTTCCACTTTGAGATTACCACGGTATCTAACATGGTAGGACAATAATACTAATGCAGCAATGACAGATTCTATTCTCGGGTCTACTCCTCCCACTCTTTGGGCAGTTCCTCTACTGACTTTAAGTTTACACAATGACTACCTCTTTATATCCAATCTCTTTATACCACTGTAGATCTCGACCTGTTCATTATACCATAGCCCTTACTCTAGATACTAGAATGAAATAACTAGAAAATGTTGAGTTGGGCTATTTCTTTAAATCGCAACAGAATCTTAACATATTTTATTGCTATTTAAAGACATCTCACAGCTACAAAGAAAATAAAATTTCTAAGAATATACTTAACCAAGGAGGTGAAAGATCTCCCTAAGAAAAACTGTGAAACACTGAGGAAAGAAATTGTAAACAAATGGAAAAACATATCATGCTCACGGATCGGCAGAATCAACATTTTTAAAATGTCCATACTACACAAAGTGATTTACAGATTCAGTGAAACCCACATCAAAATACCAACATTATTTTTCATAGATCTAGAAAAAGTTAATTCTATGCTTTGTTTGGAACCAGAAAAGAGCCCAAATAGCCAAAGCAACGTCAAGCAAAAGGAACAAATCTGAAGGCATTACTGTACCAGACTGTAAGCTATACTACAAGGCTATAGGAACCAAAACAGCAAGGTACTGACACAAAAATAGAGACATAGACCAAGGAACAGAATAGAAAATCCAGATATAAAACAATCTGCATATTGCCATCTGATCTCTGACAAAGCAGACAACAATATACACTGGGGAAAAGAAGACCTATTCAATAAATGGCACTGGGAGAATTGGATAGCCACATGTAGAAGATTAAAACAGGATCAATATCTCTCACCGCTCACAAAAATTAATTGAAGATGGATAACAAACTTAAACCTAAGACATGAAACCATAAGAATTCTAGAAGACAATGTTAGAAAAACTCTTCTAGATATTGGCCTAGGCAAACAATTTATGAAGGAGACCCCAATGGCAATCACAGCAACAACAAGAATTACTAAATGGGACTTGATTAAATTAAAAGGCTTCTGTACAGCCAAGAAAACAAATCAAAAGAGCAAATAACCTACAGAATGGGAGAATATAATTGCATGCTGTACATACAATAAAGGGCTAATTACCATAATTTACAAAGAACTCAAGCAAATGAGCAAGAAAAAAAATCAAACAACCCCATTAAAAAGTGGACAAAAGACATGAACAGAACCTTTTTAAAAGAAGATAGACAAATGGGCAATAAACATATGAAAAAGTGTTCAACATCACTAATCATAAGGGAAATGCAAATCAAAACCACAATGAGATATCACCTAACCCTAGTGAGAATGAGATATCACCTAACCCTAGTGAGAATGGTTTTTATTAAAAAGTCCCAAAATAATACATGCTGGTGTGGATGTGGAGAGAAAGAAACACTTATACACTGTTGGTGGGAATGCAAACTAGTGCAACCTCTATGTAAAATAATATGGAGATTCCTCAAAGAACAGAAAGAAGACCTAACATTTGATCCAGCAATCCCACTACTGAGTATGCACCCAAAGAAGGGAAGTTGTTTTATCAAAAAGACACCTGCACTTGAAGTTTCTTGCAAATTCCCTCCTTCTCAATGTTATGGAATAATTTCTGCAGTATGGGCACCAATTCTTCTGATACAATTTGGCTATGAAACCATCTGGTCCAGGAATTTTTTGTTGGAAGATTTTTTCTTGCAGTTTCAATTTCACTGCTCATTTTTGGTCTGTTCAGGAGGTTTATTTCTTTCTGATTGAGCCTTGGGGGGTTATGTGTTTCCAGGAATTTGTCTATTTCCTCAATGTTTTTGAGTTTACATGTGTAGAAATTTTTATAGTATTCCAAGATGATATTTTGTATTTTGTGGTATCCATTGTAATATCTTCTTTTTCATTCTGATTGAGTTTATTTGTGTCCTTTCTTTTCTATTTCTGGTTAATCTAGCAAGAGGTCTATGTAGTTTATCTTTTCAAAGAACCAACTTTTTGTTTTATTAATCTTCTGTATTTTTGTTTTTCATTTCATTTAGTTCCACTCTGAACTTAATTATTTCTTTTCTTCTCCTGGGTTTGGGTTTGGTTTGCTTTTCCTTTTTGAGTGCCTGGAGATGGTTTATTAGATTGTCGATTTGTGATCTTTCTGACTTTTTGATGTAGGCATTTAAGGCTATGTATTTTCCCTTTAGGACTACTTTAACTGAATCCCAAAGATTTTGGTAACTTGTGTCCCCTTTGTCATTTAGTTCAAGGAATCTTTTGATTTCCATCTTAATTTCCTCTTTGACCCAATAATCACTCAGCAGTAGATTGTTTAATTTCCATGACTTTGTGTAGAATTGAGTGTTTCTCATGGAGTTGATTTCTAATTTTATTCCACTGTGGTCTGAGGAGATACATGGTATAATTTATATTTTTTTGAATTTGTTGAAATATGATTTGTGGCTTAAGATGTGATCAATCCTGAAGAATATTCCATGTGCTGATGAGAATAATGTGTATTGAGTAGTTTTTAGTAGAATGTTCTGTAAATGTCTGTTAGGCTCATTTGCTCTAGAGTACCGCTTAAGTTCAGTGTTTCTTTTTTTATTTTCTGCTTGAAGAATCTGTCCCATTCTGTCAGTGGGTGTTGAAGTCCCAGCTATTATGATGCTGCTATTTATAACGTTTTTTAGATCTAGTAGGGTTTGCTTTATGAATCTGGACACACCTGTGTTTGGTGCATAAATATTTAGAATTGTTATGTCTTCTCGTTGAATTGCTCCTTTTACCATTATATAATGACCATCCTTATCTTTCTTTACTATTCTTGATTTAAGGTCAATTATACCTGATATAAGAATGGATACACCTGCTTTCTTTTGGTTTCCATTTGCATGGAATATTTTTTTCCACCTCTTCACCTTGAATCTGTGTGACTCCTTATGGATTAGATGTGGATTAGATGTGTGTGGGATGAAAAAATACAACCCACAGATACTTGGATTGTATTTTTTCATCCATTCAGCCAGTCTGTGTCTCTTGAGTGGGACATTCAGTGTTAGCACTGATTGATAGAATTGATACGTGGGATACTGTTCTTTTCGTGGGATACTGTTCTTTTCATCGTGTTGGGCAGTACCTTATTGCCTTGTTTTACCTTTTCTGCTATTGTTTTATATGCGCTCTGAGCTTTAGCTTTTGGCTGGGTTTACTCTGGTGGGTGTCTATTGTGCTGTCCATGTATAATGTGGTTCTAAGTATTCCTGTAGGGTAGATCTGGTCTTGACAAATTACCCCAGTGATTACTTGTTCAGAAAAGTCTTTATTTTTCCTTCATGAATGAAACTTAGTTTTGCCAGAATTCTAGGCTGGCAATTGTTCTGCTTAAAAAGATGGAAGATGGGGCCCTAATCCCTTCTGGCTTGTAAGGGCTCAATTGAGAAGTCTACAGTTAGCCTGATGGGTTTTCCTTTGTAAGTTATTTGATGTTTTCATCTTATAGATTGCAGGAGTTTCTCCTTTATGCTGACTTTGGCCAGTCTGATGACTATGTGGCTTGGTGATTGCTTCTTTGCAATGAATCTCCCAGATGTTCATTAAATTTCCTGTACCTGGGTGTCTAAATCTCTATCAAGATCAGGGAAGGTTTCCTCAGTTATTACCTCAAATAGGTTTTTAAAAGCTTTTAAAAATGAAGATTAAATTGGAAGTAGCACAGGCACAATTTAACTCCATACAATATATTTTAAGCAAAACATAACAGGAAAAGGAATAAAATAAATTCAATTGAAAATAAAATGGAGAGAGAATGTTTCAAAAATTCAACACAAGCCGGGCGCGGTGGCTCACGCCTGTAATCCTAGCACTCTGGGAGGCCGAGGCGGGCGGATTGTCCTGAGCTCAGGAGTTCGAGGCCAGCCTGAGCAAGAGCGAGACTCCGTCTCTACCAAAAATAGAAAGAAATTAATTGGACAGCTAAAAATATATAGAAAAAATTAGCCGGGCATGGTGGCGCATGCCTGTAGTCCCAGCTACTCGGGAGGCTGAGACGGTAGGATTGCTCGAGCCCAGGAGTTTGAGGTTGCTGTGAGCTAGGCTGATGCCACTGCACTCACCCCAGGCAAGAGAGTGAGACTCTGTCTCAAAAAAAAAAAAAAAAAAAAGTTCAACACAAATAACTTTCAGTAGAAGATAAAGAAGATTTAAGATATAGAAAATAGAAGACACATGCAAAGAAAATCAAAATTGTGGAAATGATCAAATACTGAAACTCACTCATGGAGTCTGCAAGATGAACCCATATGTGAGTATTGGTATTTCATATTTTCCACAAGTGTGCTTCTTGAATACAATGTTTTTACTTCTTTAATATAATTTTAAATAAGTTTTTTGGCAAAATAAACCTGTAAGTGTAAAGGTACAGGTATAATTTTTATATAACCAGTGAGTAAACTCTGGAAATTGGTCTAGCTGAAGGTCATGCCAATTTTAGCAGAAGCATACAAACAAAGAAAGAATCCCCTACAAGCTGATTTTGAGAGACTGAAAAAGTGATATAGGTAGAATTTTGTCAACTGTATGACATGTTACAAATAGAAATATTCTTTTTCTAGAACTCATGTTAAGGAACATGAATTATATATGAAAAAGTTTTAAGTAAAATCTAATTTTGTGACTCCACTTTATTTTAGTGTTATTTGTGCAAATACAGAACTAGGTTTAAATCCATTTTGCTTATGTGCTTACATGATTATAAGTTAATGACAAATTTATAAATTAACCACAAACAAAATGACCAAAACAGTAAAGTTCTAATTAACAACCTTAATAGAGTATGATGGATGATGCTATAGGGCTGGAAATAAGTTATTGATTTTGTTTTTAAATTGGACATACGTTGAGCCGGGTTTTGTTCTATATTAAATGTATTTTTTTTCTCTTTTACATCAATACTACTGTGGAGTATACTGCTTTACAATGTTTTACACTATGCACCTGAAAATACTAAGACTTTGTTTTCTTTTTACAGGTAATCAGATTTCACATTTATCTAACACTCAGCTAATGAACACTGGCCACTTTAAAGATGTGTCATTTGATTATTATAATGCCACCTCATTCATTTAAATATAAGATTAACCTTGCTGCTTAATGAATTCAGAATTGAATGAGCATGCAATCCAATTATTATTAGAACAGAAAAATATTTTCGGGATTTTTATTCCAACTTCACAGGAGAATGTTGCAGATTGGTATATACAAATGAGTGATTCAAGTGCAAGAAGATACCTGTTCAACATGTGACTCTAATACTAACTCTTATTTTGAATTCTGCTGCCTACACTAGAGTGTGCTGTGTAACAATCCAGTTTCCCCTGATTCTTTGTACTATTTGGATTACTGGAAGTCTTTGCTTGCAAAAAGCAGTGGGTCATTTGGCTTTCCCTTCATCAAATTATGATTATTAATATAGAAATAGTGGCAATAAAATATTAGCAATCTTCTGTTGTACAATGGTCAATATGATGTAGCACATGTTTTCAGTGTTTTTTAAATTATGCAAAAGAGCACCCAAAATTCCACAATCTTAAAGAAAATCAAGAGCTCCAAGGGCATTTCCAAATATGCCCATGATCCTCAGGGTCAGACATTCTGCCACATGTCTCTAAGCAAAGAAATAGTCTATCATACAATTTTGAAAAAAAGAAGCACAAATATTCCTTGATTTTTATCTTCATCATCATCATTACCATCCTCATCTTCTTCACAATTATTTTGAAATACATTAATTTAATCTCTGGATGGGCATGCTGTTCTCAAGTATTCTAATCTTCTAATTGCAGATGATGAAACTTTCTTTTCCTTGAAGAATCGATTTTCCCTGCATGGATGAATGAATTCACTCTTTATTTACTTCTGAAAGTATATAGTCTCCACAAGATTTTTATTATAATAATAATTATTATACTCATTTGAAAAGATGGCAACCAAAATATTACAAACTATCTTTAGAGTGGGATATTAAAATAAAGTAGTTTCCTCTTTTTCCCAATAAGCTATGTACACAGAGAATAGCTCAATTCGAAGAAATTGTACTTGAGATAGAATGATTTAGAAATAAATAAATATACATATTTATGGCAAAAGGCTATTATGAAAATATATTTCAATGAAATGAATTTTCTAAGGGATAAAATGTTGTCTGGCCATTGTTTTTGAAATCTAATAAAGATTTGCCTGAAATTTTTCAGAGAAAAAATAGCACTAAGTTGAATATAAAATTTACCCAGTACGAGTATATATAATGATTAATTGTGAATAGATAATTGACCAAACAGGTGCAAGTGTGCTGTACTTTAAAATAAGTATTAAAAGATGAAAATGTATGATACATAAATGTTACTAAGGTAGAAAAATATTGTGAAATAAAATGACAATTAGAAAAACCTATGCATTGAATTGAGCTTTTCTACCCTTTAGGACAGTTATAGCATTTTGAATACTTACAGGTGGTGACTTCTTTACAGATTAGTTTTGTCCATTTTATAAATGAAGAAATTGAGAGTCAAAGATGTCTCATTAAAATAGGTATTGAGGAAAATGGAACAAGATTTTAGTTTTCCTTACTATTTTTCAGTTGTTTTCTCAGTTAAGCCTGATAAAATTTTCTACCAGTAGCCAGAAATCTAATGAAAATATTTTTTTCTTAAATGCTGCATCTATATTAGCTATTTGACCATAATTGTACTCTTAGCATGTTATTTCCAATTTTTTAATCTTAACATGGGAATAGAAGCCTAAATCAGAGAGTCGATATAAAGATTAAAAGAGATAATATACATAAAACATTTATTTAACTCTGTGACAAAGTCACAGAGTTAAAATATATGAAAAGTAACAATAACAGTAATGCTATTTTTTATTCCAATTATCATTCAATGGAAAGTTCACTTGTACTTTTTGTGCTTTATGATTATGGCTTTTAATTACTTGTTAAGAAAGTCTTAGGCAGCCATGTTATTTTTTTTTTTTGCCATATTAATTAATTAATTAATTAATTTGTTTTATTTGTATAAATTTAAGGGAGACAAGTGCAGTTTTGTTACACGGATATATTGTGTAGTGGTGAAGTCTGAGCTTTTAGTGTACCCATAACCCAAATAATGTACATTAAACCTATTAAGTAATTTCTGATCTCTATTCCCCCTCCCATCCTCCCACTATTTTAGTCTTTCCAGTCTCCAATGTCTATTATCCCATACTCTTTGTCCATGTGTACACATTATTTAGCTCCCACTCATAAGTGAGAACATGCAATATTTGACCTTCTGTTTCTGAGTTATTTCACTTAAAAAAATGGCTTCCAGTTCTATCCATGTTGCTACAAAATACATGATTTCATTTTTTCTTATGGTTGAGTAGTACTCCTAAGTATGTGTGTGTGTGTGTGTGTGTGTGAGAGAGAGAGAGAGAGAGAGAGAGAGAGAGAGAGAGAGAGAATGTGTATATATATATATATATATATATATGTGTGTGTGTGTGTGTATACACACACACACCACATTTTTAATCCAGTCATCTATTAATGGACACTTAGGCAGATTTCATATCTTTGCTATTGTGAATAGTGCTACAATAAACATATTAGTGCAGGTGTCTTTAGATATTATTTCTTTTCCTTTGGGTATATACCCAATAGTGATATTGCTGAATTGAATGTTCTATTTTTAGTTATTTGAGCAATATCCATACTGATTTCCATAGAGGTTGTACTAATTTACATTCCCACCAACAATGTACAAGCACTCCTTTTTTTTTGGATACTTGTCAACACTTGTTATTTTTTGACTTTTTAATAACAGCCATTCTGACTGGTGTAAGATAATATGTCATTGAGGGTTTAATTTTGATATCTCAGATGATTAGTGATATTGGACATTTTTTTATATACTTGGCCATTGCCTGTCTTCTTTTGAAAAATGTCTATTTATGTCCTTTGCCCACATTTTAATGGGTTATTGGGAGGTTTTTGTTGTTGTTGTTAAGTTGTTTGAGTTCCTTGTAAATTCTATATATTATTCATCTGCCACATGCATAGTTTTCAAATATTTTGTTCCATTCTTTAGGTTGTTCAGTCTGTTGATTATTTATTTTGCTTTGCAGAAACTTTTTAATTTAATTAAATTGCATTTATCTACTTTTTTTTGTTGTTGTTGCTTTTGCTTTTGAGGTCTTGGTCATGAGTTCTTTGCTTAGGCCAATGTCCAGAAGCATTTTTCCTAGGTTCTCTTCTAGTATTTTTATAGTTTCAGGTCTCAACTTTAAGTCATTAATCCATCTTAAGTTTGGATTTTTTGTTTGTTTGTTTGTTTTTATAGAAAGAGAGATAGTCCTCCAGTTTCATTCTTCTAGAGGAATTGGCGTGGTTGCCTCTGCATGTGTTTCATAAAACTGCGATGTAGTTTTCCATGCTGAACATCATATTTCCCAGATGTAGATATATAGGTCCACTAAATGATATTCAAGCTGTGATTACCTTAAATTACAAACACCCTATCACTGATGGACTCAGTCTAGGTGACCTATTGCTAACCTGCATTGTCACTTAACACTTTCTTGATGTTTCTTGACAAATCTGTGTTTCTCAAGAATTTGGAAACCACCAAAAGAGATTTTTACTTGAAATGTATGGCTTTGAGAAATGTTTAAGTCATATGCTAAGATTCATGTGAAGGTTATTAAATAGGCTGAATTTCATGGGGGCAGGCCAGCAGATTTTTTTTTTCTTTTCATAACTATCTTTAAACTTTTAACATTGCCCCAATTACATCTCTTCTTCCCTGTCTTTCTCTTTCACACACACACTTTCTTTCTCTCTCACTCTCTCTCATGCACGTGCGTGCGCACGCGCGCACACACACACACACACACACACACACACACGTTTATTTAACACCTTTTTGCTCCCAGGGCATTTTTTCTTTATGTTTTCAAGGATTATATTCCATTTGTTAGGACCATGTGGCCAAAGATCACTGAAAACACCCTTGCAATTGAAGAAGTTTGGTTTCTAATTTGTTGTATTCGGGGAGAACATACATTCTAGAGAACTGCGGGGTATCTTAGTAAGATGGTGTTAAAAAAGACTTCTTATCACAGGGTTTCAGCTTCTTTTAGGCAATTTTAAAGAAAATGGGGCTTCCTCTCAATTGGGTGTTGTAAGAAAGCATTTGTGTGATTGAGTTAGGTATCTAAATAAGTATTATCTATAGGGAGGGCTAACTAGAGAAAAGTTATCTGGTTTATAGATATAGCCAATAAACAGGCAGTGCATTCCTTACCAGAAAAAATAAGTAGAGACTCCAAAATAATTTTTCTCAAAACAAGAATCATGTTTTAAAATCAAATGTACCATAAATGATATAAAATTAGTTGCAGTTTGTGATTAAAGTTTTTAGATAGCACCTTTCTAAAGGAAATTTAAATTATAGTTTCTATTTGCCAATTGACATCTATAGCAATGTTACTTCCACAGTGCAATTTTAACACTTTCTCCTTGACAAACCTTGTAATGAGCCTAGGTTTATTCACCTTGTATTCAAGGATACTGCTTATGAAAATAAGAGCACACTGTCTCATATCTGAGGGCATGTTCCTGAGCACAAACTGGTGACACAGTGATGACACATTGCAATAATAAATAATTAAGCTGACTTTTCTCCTCTCCCTGGTGCTCCACTGACATATGAGACTAGGTAGTATATTATCAAAGCACTATTGTACTAGTGATGCATTGGAACAGAGTGCCACCAGAGAGTCTTTCCCCCAAGTGAAATATGGCTCTGTCACAGGGTTTTAGAGATCTATGCATATATTTGCAAATCCAGTCTATGGGCTTATCTGAGAAAGAAAATCAAAGGTTTTTTTTTTATTTTTTTAATCATAATATATCAAAAATTGCAATGCAAGTGTGTGATTGCAGGGAGCTCAAGAAATTCAAATTCATAAATAATGTATTTTCTTGTATTGTATATATGTGAAAAGGTTAGCTTATCTTCTGAGGCAAAAGCTTAGAGTATAAAGGGCAGACACACTAAACAACTGTCCACAAGAGTGAGTGTTATCATGGGCCTTGGGATGTGTAGAGGCCATTTATATGAGGTTTAAGGATAATGGTCTCCTATCATGCAAGAAAAAATGATATGGTGAAAACATTTTTACTTTAAAATAAGCTTTGAAACCTCCTTCCCCAAAATGTAAAGCCTGAGTTTCAACCCCACATATTTAAGTCACTGTAACAGAACAAAACAACTGAGAGTATGACAAGTCACTGTACAGGCTCAACAACAAAAGAGAAACACAAAGTCTGTGAAATCCACTCCAGTATCTTTACGGCAACTAGGGTGTATCCTTTTCAGAAAAGCTAGATTAATCTGACCCAACATGACCATCCAATTTGTCAACTCACTCAAAGAACCATCAAGCTATTGAGCATATAGGAAAGTATAATAGGCCTACCCTGCCTGATGATGTACAGACTGAGTCTTACAAAAGTAGTACTTGGCTTGTCCACAGGGATGCAAGTGGAGCTTGAAACTCATTCCATGCTCTGCTCACCATCCCAATGGCCCTAATGTGGAGGGGTCAGCTCAGAGCATGGGAGATTTTTTCCTAATATTTCCAAAGGGGGTGACTTTTATGAATTGTATGCCCATAAGGAGTACCTTTTAATAATTTGTACAAAGGGGCCATATGTGTTGGCTAGAGTACCGGGAAAGAGGAAACATGATCAGATACAATTATACCAGTTTTTTGATGTTGAGTAGATTAAAAAATTACTTTAATGTACCTAAAGAGATACAATAGATCTAGTCTATCCTTCATTTGGCCAGACTATATGGAATAGTAATACAAAACGGTTCAGATTCCTTTACCAATTGCAGATGGATTGGTTGGGTACAGGCCACAATCTCTCTCAGAACCCTGCATCCCTGCCTCTTTGCTAACCTGGCTCATTTTCTTGGCTTTAGCTTTATTCCAACACTTGACTTTTATTCTGTACGCTTTCTTTACAGAGCTGGTTAATGCTCCCAGTTCACACACCCACATTTCTTCCTGCATTATTGCTTCCTGCATTGATGAAGCTCTGGATGATATTCACAATCTATAGGAATGGGGTACCATTGCCCTGTAAAAACTTTACAGCTGAAGCTGGGTCTCAGAATTCCCCACCTTTGACCAGAAATTATCCTTTTTCATATGGATGTTGGACATTTTGGGATTCTTGAAGGAAATAAAGTACTTCGAGTAACAAGAGGCCAATTGAAAGACTGTAAATATGATCAGGTACCAGCCAGTATGAGTATATTTTAATCCTTTAGCAACTGGTGCAGCTGTTTTGGATGTATGTGCTGAATATCGGTCATGGGAGAACTGACCATGTGCTTCTACCCAAGGCCTTCTTTCTATTTGTAATTTCTATCATCTCTTGTTATCATCCTATTGGCTGGCCTTTGTGCTATTCTGGCAGGTTAAGTCTTCCATCTTCTTAAATGAAGAAATTTCAGTTATTTCATTATTATAAATTATAATGTTCTTTTTGGTTTAGGAATTTAATTTCAATTTTCTTACTTTGCAATCAAAATTAAAATAATGTATCTTTCTATAGTCTCAGTATATTTCTTCAAATATGTAGTTTATCATTTACATTTTTAATCTCTATATATTTGTTGATTCCTTGCTTTATAATTAACAAAAAAATCAAGTTGTCTCATGCTAAAATGCCATTTCCCTTGATCTTTTTCTTTCTTTAAACAAAAACTTTCTTGGAAGTAGAGTCCTTACTTTTCTTCTTCATATTATTTCACAGAAAAATTCACTATAATCTAAATTTTGACCTACCAGATAATAAGAAGGTCCCTACTATGATTATTGATTTGCAAAACACCATTTTAATGGTTTATTTTCTTGCCTTAACAAATTTGATCTTCTCCGTTTCAAAATACAGTCAGCAATTATTTAACTCTTTTACTGCACCTCTTTCCTATCTTAATTTCCATTACAGAATACTCTTCTCGGTTACCGTCTACTTCACTCAGAGCATTTTTTCTAAGTTCTTCTGATAACGTTTTATCCTCTGGCTGCTCTTCATAATTTAGTGTTCTCTCGTATTTGCTTTATAATCTTTTGCTCATCTCATTCTGCATTTTCTTTCTGGGCAATTCTATCCAGAACATGCATCCCCTATATGATTATGGCTACTTTATTCATTCCCTATATTGTTATGATCTAGTTTTCAAGAACTAAATCCACATTTTCGGTTTCTTGCTAAACACCCTTTCCAGATTCCCAGAGGTACAGGTGTAATAGCCTCCAAATCTAAACTTCAATCCCCCTTCGAAACAAGTCTGCTTCTACTTCTACTTTCCAAATTGTTTTTTGTTTGGTTGTGGGGTTTTTTGGTTTTTTTTTTTTTTGGCGACAGGGTCTCACTCTGCTGCCCAGGCTTGATGCAGTGGTGTGATCATAGCGCATTGCAACCTCTAACTCCTGGGCTCAAGTAATTCTCCTGCCTCCTCAGTAGCTGGGACTACAGGCACATGCCATCACACCCGGCTATTCTTTAAAATTTTTTGTAGAGATGGGCTCTCGCTATGTTGCCCAGGCTGTTCTCAAACTCCTGACCTCAAGCTATCCTCCCAGTTTGGCCTCCAAAAGTGCTGGAATTACAGGCATGAGCCACCAAAACTGGGTTTATGTGACTTTTATTGACCCAGATTAATCTGCCCTCCATCCATATAGTATCCTCATCTTGCAAAACATGATCTCTTTTCATCAATACTTTGGCTTAAGACATCATCCCCACACCCACAGTTTCTGCTGACCTTGGATGGTGTTTTGTTTTGTTTTTTTAATCATCTAAGACTTTTCACTCTGAAGTATGAAACCTTTTACTGATGACATCACATTATACTGAAGATTGGATCACATTGATTCCTTCCTTACATATTCCTTTAATGTATTCAGATGTTATCCCCTTAAAGATCTTTTCACATACCCTTAGAAATAATTGCTAACTTATAAGTGTTTTATATCATTTTTTCCCTAGCCTCATTTCTTAAAGCATATAAAATTGCCTTAAATACTGTTCTCTAATCACCTAATCGAGTTCTTTGCAGAGTAGGGCATCTCTAATGAATTGAAAGGGATCATGTGCTAGTCATCCTCTACTCTCCTTGCAGGCAATATGAAACACCCCGTCAGCCACGTTTTTATTTACCCCGGAACCTCAGTAGATTTTCAGTTTGAGATTCAACTTTTATATTCTGCCACCCTTCTTGCTGTCTTTGAAATAACCAAAATGTATTAGGAAAAAAGAAACTCAAGTGTACTGTACTTAAAATTGTTAGGAGATATTTTTTAAAAACACTAAAGTTATTTTCAAAATATGGTAATAAAATTATGGCAGAAGTATGGTTGCTATTTGGAAAAAAAACACATTAAAGGGGAAAGAATAAAATAAGATTTTGTATCAGACTTACAAGTACCGCATTTTAAGTAGTCATGTTGAAGGAGCAAATAGAACCAGAATAAACAAAATTCAATTTACAAGGTTTTCGTGGTTTGAAATTGCATGGCACCATTTCACAAGAAAATGAGCTGCTAGAAATTTTACATGCAATTTGTTATTCTCACTTATATTTACATGTGGAATCTTATAGTACATATAATCTATTTTGAAGGAAATTAAGCTACCCATTAGAATCTTATGTTCCCTAAAAGTGGGAGTGTGTATGTATATACATATATACATATATATAGTATTATTCATCTTAGTTTATGAATTAATTGAAATTAGGGTAGATAATTTATAAAAGTCACCTTCTCCAGGAATAATTAGGAAAAGATTCCCCCATGCTCTGATTTGACCCCTGCTTAAGCAGTCACTCAGAGTTCAGGAGAAAAGAATTATAATCACTTGGCAGATATTTATTCTGGTGACACACACACAAAAGGATTTCCAAATTACTGATGACTCAGATGTTTTAACAAACCCTGTTTGTATTTTCTAGGTTTCCATCATTTCCCACATTGCTTCTAACAACTCTTCTTTCTAGTAAAGCAAAGTAGTGCTTGTGACCAAAATTTATTTGACCAATTGAACAAAAATGACAGGTGACTGGTTGGTAGTCTGTTAGGTTTAGTTGCATGGCACTTTTAGAGAAAAAAGAAGTCAGCTACCAATCACACATAAACACATAGTCAAATAACCTGCCTACAAAATGTGAGTATCTGCCTCAAATTAAGAGGAGCTGCTAAGTCAATGTATTTCTAAAACTCAATGTATTTCAAAAGATTTCACTACTTCAAATTGTTAAAAGTAAGCATACAGATTTTTTCTACATTATTCAAAATCTCCCAGGAGTGTAATTTTATAAAGCTCAAGCCACTAGGTTGTTCCTCACTATTTAAGTTCCTTGAAGTACGTGACAGTATCTGGACTTAAGTTTTTTTTTTTCTTTTTGAGACAGAGTCTCACTCTCTTGCCTGGGGTGAGTGCCGTGGCATCAGCCTAGCTCACAGCAACCTCAAACTCCTGGGCTCGAGCAATCCTACTGCCTCAGCCTCCCGAGTAGCTGGGACTACAGGCATGCGCCACCATGCCCGGCTAATTTTTTCTATATACATATTTTTAGCTGTCCAATTAATTTCTTTCTATTTTTGGTAGAGACGGGGTCTCGCTCTTGCTCAGGCTGGTCTCGAACTCCTGAGCTCAGGACTATCTGCCCGCCTCGGCCTCCCAGAGTGCTAGGATTACAGGCGTGAGCCATTAAGTTTTAATTTGAAAGTCAGCTCTTTCTTTTGTGGGACAATGTGCTCAACTGCCTAGCTGTTTTGTTTTGTATTTTAATGATTATTCATTCATTCTACAAATACATCTTGAGTGTTTGCTATATGCCAGGCATTGGTCTTAGGTACAAGTAAAAGTACCAAGGAACCAATGACTAAGATGGCCTGCCTTAATATTCTCAGCTTAACTAAACCTTGGACAGGTTTCTTTCTGACTGTAGGTCCTTATTCTTGAAGGATTTACATTATAAAACTTGCAAAATACACATCTTCTCTATACCCCTTTGAAATGTAAATTTTTAAAAAAGGCTCTTAACAGTTTTATCAAACCAGGGATGTATTTCTCAAGGACATGGAAGCCATCCCTTTGCAATATAAGCATTAAGGAAGATAGGACCCCTATCCTCCAATCTCTG
The DNA here is from genome assembly GCA_004363605.1 of Indri indri. Lineage (NCBI taxonomy): Eukaryota > Metazoa > Chordata > Mammalia > Primates > Indriidae > Indri > Indri indri. The sequence goes on from RJWJ010003658.1 coordinate 63,050, forward strand.
CAGGAAGATAGAACTTAACTTCAGTAAGTGCCAATTTAGTAACATAGATGGCCTAATCAGTGACCAACCTCCCTTCTAATGCCCTCTGGAACCTCTCTACTAGTTCACCCCAATGCTTAAAACATTTCCTGCTTTTTGTCTTCAACAGCATTGAGTTCAATCTCTTTCCCTTATTGCAATAGTCTTAAATAAAGTCTTCCTTGCCTATTTAATTCCATGAGATGCAATTTTTCTTTAATACAAGGATAAAAAGTCCCTGTTTTTATGAGGTTCGTATCTTAGTGGACAAAGACCCAGTAAAAAGTAAATGAATAAATATGATAATTTCATATTTTCATTATGTTATGAAGAACATAAAGGGTAATAGAAGTCTGATAACCAAACCAAAAAGGGATAGCTCACTCATAAGATTGATTGAGAACAATGTAATTTATAAAGGACTAGTTCAAAGTAAAACAGGAAGATGACCACTCTCTGTGGTTACCCAAATGTGGCAGGGGTGCTTCCAGGGAATAGGGAGGTTCTGCTACCCCTTCTTGCTAGTCTACATTTCATGAACAGTGGCCAGGGTACCTTGAAACCCAACTCTAATCCCCCTGGGAAGCCTGGTTCACAGAACTCTCACCTCCCCTGCCCCACCCAAGGCCCCAGCCCTAGCCAGCTACAGGTGTTGCAGAATCTGGAGTTACTAGAAGCTGTGCAGAAGCTCAAGCCCCCAAAGAACAAAAGTAGAAGCGGTAATTAGAATCCAGGATAGGGGAAAGGAGGAATTACTGTAGAGTAATCTTGTGTAGTGCATAAATCCATTGAAGGACACTGTAAGACTTCTTATGAAGAGACAACTAGAAAGTAAATATCCAGACTTCACTCTCCTACTGGTCTCTCATCTCCCACAGTGATCTCCATTGACCAAACTAAACAAGAAGACAGAGGTGGCCAGACGCGGTGGCTCATGCCTGTAATCCTGGCACTCTGGGAGGCCCAGGTGGGAGGATCGCTAGAGGTCAGGAGTTACTGTGAGCTAGGCTAATGCCGTGGCACTCTAGCCTGGGTGACAGAGCAAGACTCCATCTAAAAAAAAAAAAAAAAAAAAAAAAGAAGAAGAGAAGAAAGAAAACAGAGATCTGTGAAGTACTGTTGAAGATGTACTTCACATGGTTGAGCCTCCAATGTTTGTGTTGTATAATTTGTTTAGCTAAATTTACATTATTATAATATTTGTACTCCTTTTCAGGTATGTATTTATTAATTTGCTCTCATTTCTCTGGGGCTATGTTCTTGATATGGAAAGTAAGAGGTGAGATATCTGTGTACTTATTAAATGGAAGACAATGTCTTAATACAGAAAAAAAATTCATTATTATAAAAACATAATGATGAATAAAGTTTAGACACCATCTGGGAAAGTTATTATATGTATACCATATTATGCTCCTAAAAACACCATGCATGGAAGATTTATGATTTGGCAAAATTGAGAAATTCCTGAAAGAGTGATCTTATGTTATGCCCCTTCCCATGCATAAAAGGGGTATTGGAGTATTGAATGAGAAAAAGCAATATCTTGAACATACTAACAGTGCAGAAGAGGATATCCTTTGAATTAATAGGCTAAAGACTTTCAACTTGATTTCATAAATAGCGAAGAGTTAGCAAAATAGTTTGAAAAACAGATTAGATCAAGTGTGTCTATGCGCACCCATGTGTGTACGTGTATGTATGCACATGCACATACATTTACAAATCCCATAGCAGAATACAAAGTAAACTTGAAAATATATAGATGAGTTAGGAAACTATAGTAATAGTCCATGTAAGAATCAATACTTGGTTACTATGACTTGTTAGTTAATACCTAATTCAGTCTTACATTTTCTGTCTTTTATGCCAATTCTTAGCCTAAGATTTTATCTGTGACTTAAAATACTACTTGTGCCTACCCAATACATGTGTGGGTCGTAACCTCTACCATCTGCTTACCTGAATATAAAACAGCTTATTTCAAGTCTTCTTAGCTCTTTTGTGTGCATTTCCAACTTAATATATGCAAATGACTCATTCTCTATGATTGCCCCATGCCCACATCAAATCTGTCCCACCCCAAAGTCTTTTATGTCCTCCCATATGAGTCGTACATACAATACCCTCAAATAAGATGAGCCCTGTTTGTGTACCAGTTTAAATTACATCAAGGTATTTCAAAACTACAGCACAGGGAGGGAGATGCAATCAGAACCCAGTGGTCTTCATGATACAAGAAGCCAGATATAAGTACTCACTAAGACAACAAAAATTTGGTGGGCAGTCCCAGAGATGACATAGCTGCACAGAGAATAATGGAAATCTTCAAAGTGATGCCTCTCAGTCTTGCTCTGCATATGATACCCACCTAGAATGAGATCATGTTACAAAGATAATGAGCAGACTATAATAAATCCATCTATTTAAAAATCTTTGTAGTTATGTTTGAAGCAAAATATAGTGGATCAAAACTCATTGGTGAACCAAGAAAAATAAATTATGCTCTTGGTAAAATGGATTCCTCTACCAGATTTTTAGGACAAAAAAATCATAGAAATAAAAACCAAGCAAAACAAACACATAATATTCATTTATATACCAAAAAATTTCTTATTTCAAGAAAAATGCTAACATCTTTCCTGCTATTAAAATATTTCATTTATATTTTGCATAATAACAAAAATAGACCTATGTATGGATGACATTCCCAAACACATCATTGTTCTTTTATCATATATATAGTTCTTAAAAATACATAGCATTAGATTATAGTTATGTGGTATGAGAAGAAGATGATATACTGAAGATCTGAAAATTTTAACAAAAACAAAAAATGGAGTTTCAATTGATTAGCGTGTCATGTTTGTCAGATCCATTAACCACTATTCATGAGATCTGATTTTTGCGTGGGGAGAAGGAACTAACACAATAAGGCAATACTTAGATGTGGAATAATTTGTATGCCATTTTAATATATGTTGACTTTGTGGCTATTTTTCTCTAAGTAACTGAAGTATCTATTCATAAATAGAATAGACGGAACTTAAAAATCTAATAAAGTAGAATGATTCTCAGGAAGACATACGAATCTTCCTGTTTGTGCAAGAAATTTACCAGATTAGTGCTCAGTAACAGAAATCCATCTTTCCAGCTCTGACATCCTGAAAACCAGAGTTGCATTTAAAATGCATTTAGAAACCATTGAAAAAAATATTTGGAGGAAAAAAAAGAGGGAAAGAAGAAGCAGAAGCAGAAGCAGAAGCAGAAGCAGCAGCAGCAGCTCAAAGGAAAAATGACAGATGAGAACAAAATATTTACAACTTAAAATACCAAAGAAAAACTGACATGTAAGACCTAATATTTAAAAAGGCCTTAGAAACATCAATCCCATAAAAATATGGACAGAGAATAAAAATAGATGTTCACAGAAAATATTATCGCTATGTAGGGAAGACGAAATAACATTTTATGTAAAAAAAAAAAAGGAGTTTTAGCTCATAATGGGGAATAGTTACTATCTAAAGTAAATTGATTCTAGTTATCGTCATACTTTTTCTTGATCTTAGCTATATTTACATGAAGAAAAACAGAAATATCCTTTATTCTGTGAGATTTTCTGTTGTCTCTTAAATGTATCTTTTCTATGGAAGTTTGCTGCATAGAAATCTTTCTCCTCAACAACATGTCTTACATGTGAGTGAAAGCTTTTGGAAAAAAAACATTAAATCTATCACAGAAAAGTTAATGTTCTTACAAATACAATTACCTTTTGTGTTGTATGAATTTTAGGTTGCTTTTTTAAATTCAAGGTATTTTCAACAAAACGAAGCAAACTTATGTAAGCAAACCCACTTATATGGTAGATAATTGTTAGTAATAGAAAAAGAAAAAAATAACCAGACATATTAAGAGCTTATCAAAGTGTGAATTCCACTATCTCACTACCAGATACTAACACAGAATTTGAAATATCAGCCCAATGTAGCTTCTTTTTCACTATTTGGGCTTTCTTTGCATAGCTTTTCCCGCTGTAATTAACTCATTTTAGTAAGGACACTACTTTAGATAGTACAAGATGATTTGTGATCCCCTTTCACTATAACCACACAGAAATCCCTGGATGTCTATTTTAATGAGACATTCGAAATACTTCTTTGGGAATTTTAATTGACATAACCATACTGCCATATATTCAAATCTGAGGCTGTTGGCTTTATGGTCAAGTAGGTATTTCAATTGCAAAGCATTGTTTTATTGTTGGATAGATGACTATGACCTTATTTGGTAGAAAATATCTACTACATAAAATAAGACTGTTAACATGCACTAAAATTACTACTTTCATTGTTCCAATTACCATTTTCTCACTCCTTTTAATAATCTCATTCATTATAGATCAGAAATTAAAGTGGTATGTTTTATCTGGCAGCAGTATGTTCCTGAATTCTCTAAATATTTTTCCACTGAATGTAAAAAGTTCATCTTCATAAGAAATGGAATTTGATAAATTATAAAAGTTAACTTTTATCATGACCAAGAATAGTCCTGGTTGAATAATCATTGCCTTACATTAAATACTGAACCTCTCTTAGTTTCTTTTGTTTGTAAATCATGGCTAACATATTAAATAGCTTAAATTTTCTTGCAGTCTCAGTATCTGTAATTATATGAAGTCTTTAGTTATAAGCATTTTAAAAGATAGCTACTGGTAGTCTCATTATCTCATATGAAATACATCAAATAGTTTTGTTCTTTGGTAAATTAAACCAAGTGAATCGAATTCTAGAAAAGATTTAAACAATATGCCATATGCTGCCTACCTATGCTATACTAATTAAAATACACCACTATATATTTTATCTACATATTAATTATCTTCTGCCTGTACATAATATATAATGGGGTATAATATGTACCTGGATAAACCACCATATATGAAAATGACATTTGTATCCCACCGTGTGTAGTGAGTAATGTTTTTTCAATGTAGACGATGTGATTGCACTTACTATTCACATCCTTCCACCTACTCCTTTCTCTGTCAATGGTAGGTAATGTTTTAATCATAGTCTGTTCTTTCCAATTATATCTAAGAAGATATGGTGAAATGAAATATGTATAACATGTCTAAAGAGACATTATAAGGTCTAAAACATTTGGGGGAGATTTTGGAAGATGAAATGAAAAAGAACTTTGAATTTTAGATCTCATTTAATATTGATACTTGCTTAGAATTTACTATCAGTAAAGTTTGATTTTGCTTTAGGTCATCTGATATTTAAGAGTTATTTCCTCTTCTATTTCTTAAGTCAAATTCTCCCCTCATCTCCAACCCACCTTTTCTACCTGTTGTGCTGCCCTCCTTGTTCCAAAGCTCATCTTCACCTTAAGCAATGGATTCTGTCCGTATTGAAGAACTCCCATGCTAGTCGATTGTTTGTTTTTCTCTCCTTCTCTTCTTATCCCAATAAAATCTCTAGCCATTTATTATGAGGGTAATTTCCTTTCTTCTTTGATCTGAAAAGTTGTTTCTGCTTTTAAAAGTGACTAGAAATTTCAGTACCTAATGAAAAAGCCATCAAATAGTTTTGCTCTTTGGTAAATTAAACCAAGTGAATCGAATTCTAGAAAAGATTTAAACAATATGCCATATGCTGCCTACCTATGCTATACTAATTAAAATACATCATTATATATTTTATCTACATTTGTACTACACATAACTTCATGCTTAAGAATTTTTCCTTTGTAGCATAATTTAAAAGTGTGATGTAGACACAGAAATCAGTGTCATAGAAAAAGAAGTGGAGAAATAATTCACAGATTTGGAGAAATATAATTTCTAGGTTTTTAATCTATTGATAAGGTAAAACTTGAAAATATTACTGGATATATTCCCCATTAATTACTCTTGACATGACATTGAAAATTATGTATCTTAAAAGACATTTAAAAACTACCTTTTGAACAACTACACAAAAGCTCATTTTAGCCATCTGTTCTTCTAAAACAACTTAGCATTCAGAATCTGCAGAAAACCAACCTATCATCACTAGCATGCTTTTGGAAGCCATGCTATGGTCAAGGGGAAATGAGAACTTAACAACTTCACAGTCAGTTCAAAAAATATTTGTGAAACATCTAGTATGCATTAGGATAATTTCTAGGTGTGGAGTGAAACTCAGTAATAAGTTACACATAGCACCCACTCTAAAGGAGTTCACTACCTAATAGTGGTAACATAAAAGTTCACATAATTACCTGTAATAGAAAAGAGTGCTATTAAGGTGCTAAAACGAGAGCAATTGCGCCAGACTCAGAAGATACTGAAAGCTGGTGAGGGTTTTAACAGTTAGAAATAAAGAATTCAAATCTAGGGAAATAATAAGTAAAGCCTAAAAGTGTGAAATTATATTTATCTATCTAGAAGGACCAACTGCAAGTAATGAAGAGATGGTGCAGTAAATTTAATCTGGGCCCACATCTAGAAAATCAAAGGTACCTAACTGGGGAGTTTACAACTTAAGCCACTTGTAAGTGGTGCATTTTTCCTTTTATGTGTTTGTTAATTTATATAAATCTTGCTTTTGTACTTTTTCTCCTTTATGAGAATCAATTTAAGAAAAACAAATAGAATAGCTACCAATAACTTATTTCACTCAAGAATTTTAAAAAGCTAAACAGCGTTTTAAAAAACATACATTTTTTCCCAATTTTCACTAAACATATCAATGATAAAATTATATTATTTTCAGCTCTAATCAGGGCATTGCATTTTTTAACATCTTTTTGTCTTTTTAAATATTAGACACCTTCCTACACAAAGCAATCTACAGGTTCAATGCAATCCCTATTAAAATACCAATCACCAATTTCTTCAAACTCATCTTGCTCCTTTCATGCTTTGAAGTTGGAACCTGGTATCCAAGCAATGTGTATTCTTCTAACTGTTGTAACTATATATACACATATATACACACACACATATTTTATTTTTATAAATGGAGTCCTAATATATGCATTGTTAGGACTAGTATTTGTTCCTAATTAATAATGACTTACAGATGTAAAAATCACCCTTTATTCCATTCCCCCAAAAAATGCAACTATGAAAATTTGTTGGAGGCAATACCCTATAAGATGCCCTAGATATGAGCAGTGCAAGGAGTTGACTGCTGTGGAATATGTCAGTATTCAAACCACAGTCCCTCAAATTCCTTTTACTGGTTATGTAGGTCCTTCCCCAAAGTCTGCTTGCTCCTTTCCTAATGGATAAAGTCTTCAAACTTTTCCAGACCATAGCCTTGGACAAGCAGAACCACTTTGAATAAATGCCTAGAGAGGCACTAAGCGGTAGGCAAACTGCTCATATTTAATCACTGACTGATGTAAGAGCATGAAAGTCCCATGCTTGAAAGTGGGACAAATTCTGATACTTCACATCTTCTCTAGAATCAGGCCAAGGCTGGAACTTCGCACACAATAACACCTTTGCGTTCCTTCTTCCCCTTCAACATTCTGCTTCTCCTACTCCCTTTTGTTTTCCCTGGGAGCACCTTCTGTATAAATCATTCTCAGATACACACACACACACACACACACACACACACACACACACACACACACACACACACACATTACTAAGATAACTATTATGGCCATTATAATTTAAGGGTAAAAACAGAATTTCAAAATCAGCCAAGAAAACAAGAGATCAGAATTATTTTAAACTCATGTTATGATGGGTTTGGGGGGCTAATTTATATAATATGTGAGAATATAGAAACCTCAAATCACGCTTTATTCATGTTATTTTATTAATTTTATTTTTAATTGACAACTGCATGCTTATAGGGTGGCATGTGATATTTTCGTATATGTATATACAGTAGAATAATTAAATCAAGCCAGTTGATTTATTTATCTCCTCATATTCATATCATATTTTTTGTGGTTAGACCATTTAAAATCTACTCCTTTAGCAATTTTGAAATATTGCATACATTATGATTAACTCTTGTCAGCATACTATGCAATAGATCACTAAAACTTATTCCTCCTGTCTAACAAATCCTTTGACCAACCTCTCCTTTTACCCCATCTTCCCTGTCCCAGCCTCTGGTAACCACCATTCTACTGTCCATTTCTATGAGCTTGACATTTTAGATTCCACATATAAATGAGATCATACAGTATTTGTCTTTCTATGCCTGCCTTATTTCTCATAGAATAATTCCTTCCAAGTTCACCAATCTTGTTTCAAATGATAGGGTGACCTTCCTTTTTAAGGCTAAATAGCATCACATTGTATATTATATATACCACATTCTCTTTATTTACTTATCCTTTGATGGACACTTAGCTTGTTTCCATATCTTGGCTATCGTGAATAATGCTACAAAAAACATGGAAGTGCAGATATGTCTCTCACATATGCATTTTAATTCCTTTGGCTATATCCCTAGTAGTGACATCGATGGATCATATGGTAATTTTACTTTTGGTTTATTGAACAACCTCCATACCGTTTTTCCATAATGGCTGTAATAATTTATGTTCCCTCCAACAGTGTATAAGGGTTTCCTTTCTCTGCATCCTTGCCAATACATATTTTATATCTTTTTGATAATAGTCATTTTGACAAGAGTATGAAGTGATATCTCATTGTGGTTTTCATTTATATTTCCCTGAGGGTTAGTGACATTGAGCATTTTTTCACATATATGTTGGTCATTTGTATGTTTTCTTTTGAGAAATATCTGTTCATGTCCTTTGCCCATTTTTAAATCATGTTGTTTTCTTGCTATTGAGCTGTTTAAGTTCCTTATATATTTTGTATATTAACCTTATGAAGTTTATGGTTTGTAAATATTTTCTCCCAATTCAGGAGCTGTCCCTTCACTCTGCTTATTCTCTTGGCTGTGCAGTTTTTAGTGTGATATAATCCCATTGTCTATTTTTCCTTTTGCTGTTAATGCTTTCCTATTTTTATTTAGTAATTTCTTATACAAAACATGACTGCACCAAAAATAATTTTATTTTAAAAAATAAAGTGTTGAGAGAAGAAATAATAGCTTATTTTATGTATGCTTTCTGGAGCAAATTATTCGTCTTTACTACATATAAGAATCACAGAAACATAACATTTCTTTTGCAGTATATGCCCTTTATAAGAAACTACACAAATAAATCTGCTGGCTCTCACATTAAAGCAAAGTTCTGTTTTCATTTATTAATTTAAATAACTAGTGCTTGAAATAAAGGTACAAAGAAGAATAATTCTCTTACTAAAGGACAAGTGTAGTTTGTCCTCCAAAATAATAGTTTTATATAAAGATAGATTTTAAATTTATTATGTTTCCTTAAAAAGAAAAGCCAAAATATTTGAGCTTTATTGGTCTTTCTAGAATCTATACAAAGCTAGCTTTTAATTTTTTCTCTCAAAATAAACACCATCTTTTCTAGGATAACATATCTTCTGGTTTAGAAGCCATGCACATCAGAGTTACATAGAGTGCTTATTAAATATGAAATTCCCAAATCCTATCACAGATCTACTAAATCAGGGACATGGCATTGGGAAACCAGAATGACTAGCCATACACTGTCTTCAAGTGATTTCCTTGCTTGCCAAAGTATGAGAAACAGAGTACCCAATATTTATTATTGAGTTCTTAACCTGTAGACACAGTCTGTCCTTTGTTTCCTTTTATCCTGAAAACACATAGTATGCCTCTATTATACATCAGAAAACAGAGATTCAAATAGGCTAAATAGCCTATCCAAGAAGGTGTGTACAGGAAGAAGATATACAAGTATTCTGAAATTATGTTTACATGGCCATATAAATTATTTAAGCACACAATGTATAGTCATAGGAACCTACATCTTGGATAAAAAGACATTTGATTTAATCAACAGGTTAACTTTCCTCTGGCAAAGCTAATTACACATTCTTAATGCAAGTTTTGTCATCTCCAAATGAATGTGATTTTTTTTTAAATGGCTGAATAAATGATTTTTTAAAAATAGCAAATTATATGTAATTATAACTGCTCAGACAAGTGAGGACAACAAGCAACGGAATAAAGTCTAGCTAGTGAAAAAAATTAATTTTCATACTCATAAGAGTATATGTGACACATTTGGAAGCAATAAAGTCACTATGAGGTATCTCTACAGTATCTGGTCCAACAGAAACTGAATAAAGTAACTCTCTGGAGTTGCTAGGAAATGATATCAAGTTTCTGCATATCAAGAGATATCAAGTTTCTGTGATTTCTGCAAATCTTGTATAAAAAATAGCAAAAATGTTTAAATATGATCAGCAAAAGACAACTAAGATATGTTCAATGCTGTGCATACTTACCCCTACGTAGGGTTATGAACAAAACAAGGAGTGCTACCTGACTGAACAAGATGAAAATCACAAATTCATTCACACTCATCAAAGCGTTTTCCTAGTCTTTTGGGACCATTCTATTGCAAATATATTAACAAAGAAAGTTTCAGTGTATGGGTATCAAAAAATAAGTTTTATTTTACAGACTATATTTGAATAAAAATTAATAATATTGAAAATTGAACCAAACACAATAAAAATACTGACTTTACAAAATGTTAAATACTTTAATATACCACTGCTAAGGAAACAAAAATATATATCTACACATGAAATTATAAAAAGAAATGGAGCTAAGTTTTACTCACTCCGCAAATTTTCTTAAATTTTTCTCATTTAGCATAACAATTTTGTTTTCCAGAACTTTTTATCTTTGCTAGTGATAATTTTTATTATGTGGTTTTTAAAATTCATTCAGATCAGATGTTAAATCCATTAACAATTAAACACCTGTGCTACATAACTTTGTGCTGACTCGATGTGAATATCTCCAGATTGGCCGCACGTACCATTAAAACTAACGAGAGCTTTATAGTTAATTCTCTATGTGCCAGGATGAATATTGCTCACTAGCGTTCAATAGCCCTTAATTTTTTCTCATTTTTTACCTGTTGTGCCAACTGCTAATAATTGGGTTATGCCATCTGCTTCTCGAACATACTTACCTAAAGAAGAAATAAAAGCAATAGTTTCTCATACATGGAATTTAACCATAGATAGTTAAATCCCCTGTACAAAATACTGCTATATACGAAACTGCTTTAATGTTTTTGTCTAGTGTGAATTTTTGGACTGTCTTAATATAAATAGAAGATAATTCTTAATCTTTATTCCAATTTCAAAAATCAACATTAAAATTCTTATGTCTGAAATTTTCCCTGGGAGGAAGATGAAATGTGTATGATAGATGAAGCACAAGTAGGTTAACAAAATGGCTAAATGTACCAAAACAAAAAATAGGAAAATATTTTCCAGGGAAGACTATTCACTTTTATTTTTATGAAACATTTGTTTTGTAGTTGTCTTTCTTTTTTTTTTTTTTTTTTTTTTTGAGACAGAGTCTGGCTCTGTTGACCTGGCTAGAGTGCCGTGGCATCAGCTTAGATCACAGCAACTTCAAACTCCTGGGCTCAAGCGATCCTCCTGTCTCAGCCTCCTGAGTAGCTGGGACTACACGCATGCACCACCGTGCCCGAATAATTTTTTCTATATACATATTTTTAGTTGTCCAGATAATTTCTTTCTATTTTTAGTAGAGACGGGGGTCTCGCTCTTGCTCAGGCTGGTTTCGAACTCTTGACCTTGAGCGATCCACCCGCCTCAGCCTCCCAGAGTGCTAGGATTACAGGCGTGAGCCACCGCACCCGGCCTGTAGTTGTCTTTCATAGTAGGAAAGCTTCATGAAGGTTGAAATATCATCTCTTCTGATCATTATCTCACCCCTATTGCATGACACCGGGACAAGTACAGAGTAGGCATTTGAATTTTTTTCAATTTTCCTATGCTAAAACACTAGAAAATATAATTTTCTAAATTAAATATGTACTGTGAAAGAATGATACTTCTGGCTAGCACTTGGTGGGATTGGATATTACATGGCAGAACAGAGCTGCCCCTCAAACAAACAAACTTATATTTAAAAGGTCAGAGATCTACAGGAACTAGAGTGTCAAAGAGGAAGATTCCAAAGAGGCAAGAAGCTTTCAGAGAAGAGTTGAGAATCCACATCTGACCTTGCAGGCATTTCACCATCCTGGACACTAGCAATAGGCTTAGTATTAAGGTTGGTTGGTCCCTCAGGTCATTTAATGATGAAAATTGAGGTGGAAAGGAAGTTAAAGAGTAATCCAAAGCCTCGAAAAAACAAAGTGGCATGGTTCAAAGCCACTTGAGTTGGGCAAAGAGAATACCAAATACCATTTACAGTCCAAGAAGGAGGAATAAATTGAAACTGAGGATTTCCGATCACTTTTCTATCTGCTCATTTACCAGTTAGAACACAGCCAAGTATGCCGTGCTATCTTATTACAGTTTAATTTGAAATTCTATGATGAAAATGATGATCAGCACTTTTTCATGTGCTTTTTGTCTCTTTTCATATAACTTTACTTTTTATAAAGTGTCGGTTTAAGATTTTTGCCTGCTGTTAATATAATGGGGCTATTATTTTTGATTTGTAAGGACAGACAAATCCAACGTAACAAAACAAATACATGAAAAGATTCTCACGAATACAGATGAAAAAATCCTATTCTGCATGAAATATAAAACAGTAACAAATTCTGACTAAGTAGGTTTCTTGTACAGTTTGTTTAATATTAGAAAATTAATCTTTGTGACTCAATATGTTAATAAATAGGAGAAAACTTAATTAGCTATCTTGATAGATTCTAAAAACATGTTTGAGAAAATTGAAAATAAACTAGGTAATAATAATAATACGTGGTTGATATGATAAAATTATCTATAAAAATCTGTACATATCCCATAGCAATTGGTGAAAAATTACATGCATCTTGTTTGATATTTTGCCACACGGTTAAGATGATCTGTTATTTTTTTTTTTAATCTTCTTGCGTTCCTTATCAGATTAGGCAATTTCCATTAATTTATCTCGAAGTTCACTTACACTTTCAATTGTCATCCTCATTCTTCTAGTATACCAAAGAGATTTTAAACTTTTATTTTTTTAATTTATTTTTAGATAAAATATTTTTGACCTCTGGGATTACTGCTTGATTCTTTTTCTATTTCTATGCTAGATTTCCTATCTTTTCACTCTTTATGATGACTATTTCCTTTATGTCATTTAGCATAATCAAAATAACTACTTTAAAATATTTTTCTACCTATAAAATATCTCAGTCATCTTAGGGTTAAACTCTGTGGATTAACTTTAGTCTTGAAAATATCACCATTTTGGTCACTTTTTGTAATACTGTCATTCTTCTCTTAAAATTTGTGTCCTTTATTATAGATACAATTACAGCATACACATGGGGTACAATTTTTAGATATTATGATAATGTTTGACTTTTAATTTGATATTTTATTTTTAAATGCAATGTTACTTGTGTTATATTTGATTATAAATCCAACTTCTGTTATATTCTTCCTATTAATTTCTCCTTTTCAATGTCCATTTTTAATTCTTCTCTTGACTTCTTTTCAATTAATTAGTTAGTATTTATTATTATATTTCCCTCTATTAGCTCTTGAGCTATACGGTCTTTTGTTATTCATTGGAGTTTATAAAATTATTTTTTAAATTTCCTCACTATGTGTTGACTTTGATTTACTTTAATTAAATGAATACTTTTCACCTTATATTCTATTATTGCTATGTATTTAATATTTAATCATATATTTATATCATAATTTACTAAAATGCTATTTAGACATGTTATTTAGAAACACATTATGCTGAGAGAAAAAACTGAAACCTTCAAAAGTAAAAGGAAAATGTTGATGCTTTCAGACATACAAAATCGAAATAATTGAAATAATAATCTTATAGCACAACACACTTGCACTATAAAAAATGCTAAAGGAAGTCAGTCTTTCAGGAGAAAATTATGGCAGAGGAAAATGGCAGAAAGTAATAAAGAGTCTCAGAAATAGTACTATTAATAATTGAGAAATATTGATAGCTTTAAAATTTCAAGTCATTCCATCTATGAATATGGAATATCCAATAGGGTCATGGAAAAGCTTAACAAGTGGTTCTCTGGAGGGACGGAAGCAATAATTTATAGAATTTGCTTATTTATTTAGTAAAATGTCTTCCACCATAGCCAATTTAAAGGTATCATCAAGATTTCACTGAACAAAGGTTGAAATATATGTATATTTTTGGTCTTGTGACATACTATGGGCTGTCTCCAGAGGACCACACATAATACGACTCCATTTATCTTCTCTTCTTGCATGACTTTTAGTTGTGTTGTGCATTTTGGTTAAATTACTTTCAAAATAGTTAATAATAACTATTATTTTTTGTGAAATATTATTTTCCTGTTTATTTTCTCTCTGGTTACTAGTAGGGTCACCAAAATAGTTTGAAAGTGGAAATGAAGGTTGAAAATAATCAATGGGCCCTAATTTATGTACATTAGATATTAACTTGGATTATCTCTGACAAACCTGGATTTATGTTCACTTAGAGTATTGATAGTGTAAAGCAAGGGAAAGGGCCTCAGGATAAATACTGCAGGCTTTGCAGGATGTAATTTTTGTAACAAACACTTGATTCTATAGCTGTAGTGTGGAAAAAGCTAGGAATAATAATACACAATAAAATGGGCATGGCTGTATTCTAATAGGACATTATTTATAAAAAATAATAAGACGACATGGTTTGCAAGTCATGCTTACTGATCTGTGCTGTATAACATTTGCATCACTCTCCAAAGTTCCCTATTCTCTCCTCTGTGAGTCCACGTCAACCACCAGACACAAACATTTTGATTTTTATCATTAGATTAGTTTATCTGTTCTTAACAATCACATATATGAAATCACAGAGTCTATGTTCTTTTATGTCTCATGTTTTTCATTTAAATGCAAATTTGAAGATTCATGTATTTTGTAGGTTGGTATAGAGTAATTGTTTCTTTTTCATTGCTAATATTAAATGGAATATACCACATTCATAAATTCACATGATAGATACATTTACACAAAATATAACAATTGATCTTTTTTCCTGTGACATAAAATTAGGTTTTACCAAACTTTTTGAATATAAGTTTCTATCTACATTACAGTTACAAACTCCTTTCATGGGCACATATTTCCTTTGGCAAATGCCTATGAGTAGAATTGTGAAAACGTTTAGTATGTGTGTGTTTAACTTTATAAGCATCTGCCAAACTGATTTCCAAAGTCATTGCACTATTTAACATATCTACTAACAATGTATGAAAAAGTAGGAAAAAACTGCTTTTCAAAAAAGTTTTGCTAGACAGCCTTTAGCCTGGGTTATAATCAGGAGTCCCTAAATATCGGTGTATCTATAGTTATATAGAATGTTAATAAAATATTAACAAGTATCTACTATTTATCAGATGTCATATTCTATACTAAACTGAATTTATATCAACTATATTATTTTATTATCTAAGGGACCCCCTAGATAGCTAAGTATTACCATTGTTATGTCATATATTTAAACAGCAATAACAGCAACAAAACGGAGGCACAGAATAGTTAATTTTCTTAACTTATCCCACAAAGTTAGTAAATAATGAAAATTGGCTTTCAAGTGAGCTTTCTTTTTTGACAATATGTTGTCTTAATTAGCTACTAAGTTAAACTACTGAAGAGCATTATATTTACCAAGCATTTTTAGACCATTCATAATTTAATGTGTTGACCATGAAAACGTTGTTTCAGTCATCTTACATGGCTGAATTTTGTTTTTGAGGGCATTTCATGTCTTCCAAATTCAGTTATTTAAAAATGTTAGACATTTGTTTATGTTATATAGTTGTATATTAGGTAACTTAGAGAGTAATCATACAAATCAAATTTTATTTTTCTTAGAGTCTGAAAAAATAATATGAAAATCATTTGTTTCAAAAATGAAATAAAAATGCAAAAGCAAAATATCTTCATTTAATCTAGGTGTTTTATTCACTATACAGTACACTTTTTTGTCCACACAATTTAAAAGCTGACAATGTGTTTTTATCCTTAAAATATTTCATGCTATAATCAATCTGTAACTTGTCTTTTGCTGATTCACATGGCTGTACAGCCTAAATGTTCTTCATTGATGATATTAATAAGATAGTATTTCTGATGCAGTAATATTTAAGCACATTAAATAGCACATTAATTTTAAAGTATGGTTTACAATTATTTAAATGAATCATCATAATCATAAATAAAAAATGAGATATATATATGTGCAGTTTAAACCAGCATTTTAATGTTGATGTTAGTTCATATTTCAACCTTTTTTTTTTTTTTTACCAAAATTGCTTAATGTAACATTTTCTTTTAAAGGGATCTTTATTAGATCTTTCTAATGTTATTTACAATTAGATTCCTCTTCATAATTCATATTTTAAATGATAGTTTTAAGTTCTTTCCAATTTCAATGGTGATATAAAAATATAAGGTGATTCTTTTTCTTTTTTTAGTGTAGCTAATGTGTAGCTGTTATTTTAAAAAATAAATACTTAAAAACATCACTATATCTTAGTTTCTGTAGTATTACCATGTTGATTTTAAAATGGTTTCAAACATTTATGTGATTGATTGCTTTTAAATTAACTTTTTTAGTACAAAAAGAATGAGACAAAGCTAGCACAAAATCACAATGTTAAACCCGAGGCTGATGTGGCTTTATAACTTGTAATGTTGCAATCTGTTCACCAAATTTATCTACAGTCAATCAGACCCCTCTGGGATTTTGAATACAGAATACTTGTTGTGTCCCCTATTAAACTTCTTATATTGAGCTCCAGAGAGAAAATTTAAGCCAATCACTGTAGCTTCATGTTGGTAACACTAAGGTACAATACTTTCTGGCACACAGCTGAGGTCTCATTCAGTGCAACATGATGATGCCTCCTATTGGTCTGAAAGCCAAATAGATAATTGCCTGCTGAACAAATTATCTCTAAGATGAAGAATGAAAGAAAAGTAGCATATTGAATACCATTTTTAAGAATAGAAGCCTCTTTTGAACTAAAGCAATTTATTTAAATCAAATTGGGAAGGATTTGTTGAAGAGTAAAGTATTTGGGGCTTGTTAATATACCAAGCAAAGGCAGGAAACATAAAATGGTGAAAATAGTTATACTATGTTCCTGATTTTTCAATAATCAAGTTATACCTGGTTTTCTCAACCATTAAGCTTTTAAAATTGGCAACTCCAAGAATCCATGTTTGTTTCATTAAAATATCAAATGTCACATCAAATGTCAATATTCGAAAGCTGAAAACTTTAATTCTAGCCTAAAGATACTTTTCAGAATAAACTACTATGTTTGTTTTAGTGAAAAGAAATATGAGTTTTGTGGGGTCTTTTTTTTTTTTTTTTGAGAAAGACACAAGCATACTTTCACACACGTTTACACAAAAAGATTGTCCCTTCACTGAAAGTAACTATTTGCTTATGTAAGAAATGGGATAAAGCATGACCGCAGCCGCCCGGTTGTTGAATCTCCACAGCTGGGCTATTTTGCACCAAAGAGACAGCACGCACCCCTAAGAGTGTCTAGTGACCAAGGAGGCCGCTCTTCAAGCTGAGACACATGGTCACCTCTCTGCTGTGACTTGGTAGCTGGAGCTGCCGGCCAAACGGACAGACTCCACAATGGGAAGGGCCGAGTAGAGAGTGAAGGAGGCTGTTTTCCCAGCAGGGTCCTGCAGCCTCCTTTTCGCTGTGACTTGGTAATTGGCGCCTCTCCGAAAGAATTAGTTCCCCACCCGTGGTAGTGCGGAGGAACAAGGGAAGCTGTTCTCTGGACTGTGACCCTGTAGGGGTGGTGGAAGACCCTTGACTATGATCTGACCACTGATATTGCATACCAAAGGGACTGACCCCACATCTGCTGGGGAGGAATAGCGGGACAGGCTGCTTTCTGGTCTGGGTCCCTCAGGGGCTTTAGGCAGGGCTTCTCTAGCCACCCTCAAGTGTGTACTCCTTACCAGCTACATAACCCTGCCCTTGAAGGGATGGAATAATAAGGGTCTCCACTTCCTGAGCTGAGACACCAGGTAGCCCCAGGAAGTGCCCTTCCCCCAGTCCGGGGGGTTATCTCCCCCTCTGGCAGGTGAAAACCTGCCCCCAGAGGAGGAAAGAAATGAGAGAAGACATTTTTCAGGTTGGGCCTTGAGACAGTCTCAGCCAACGCCCCTCCCACAGCCCTCCAGGACAGAGCCCACCCCTGAAGGCAGGGAGAAAGGAGAAAAAATACTTTCCTCATAGGTCTAGCTTGAATCTGTATGACCTTGGATATAAGCAAAAGGGGACAGTTGGTTGACGTGATACAGTTGATTGGTTTTGAACACGTGGCAAGAACATAACACAAAAGCTTACATTTGATGCCCAGGCTGTTGTCATCTTAGGGGCTAGTGGTCTGGGAAGGAAAATATCGACCAGAGTCCACAGCAATTGCACCAATTGACACACCCATTAGGAATTCCTCCCAAAGAGTGCCTAATGAGCCCTGAATAACATATTAGCAGCTCTCTCCTAGCAACAGATCAAGCAATTTCTGAAGTATACTGCCTCAGGCACGCTGATTCCTGCTACTCTTCTCACCACATCTTAAGTGGTAACAAGGCTCAAGTAGCCCTTGGGAGGGGCAAAACATTTCCCAAAGACTCTGGCTTTTGTGTGTCCCAATTGAGATTTTAGAGCTCAATTCAAAGGTTCTGGAATACCTTGACAACTGACTCATCCATGCAAAATTCAAGCAACAAAAGAGAGAGCAACCTCATAACGAAACCCAGCGCCTTCCACCTCAACCAAGTAGTCGATAGTGGAGTCACACACACAAAAGTGACCCAACTCCTGGAAAGCTAAGCAAGGAAAAGAAACTCACTAATCTCTGTAAGCAGAAGGAGCAGACAACAGGCCAGAGATAACCCAACAGGCCAAAACCCCACCAAGAAAGCACAAAACCAGGGCACATCTCTTCAGCTTTGCCAAGGAACATCCCTCTGGAGTCCCAAAATTAAGTTCATAAACCAGTCATAGCACCTCCAGTCCTTGACAAAGTAGCCTGATGAGAAAGAATCAGCGAAAGAACATAGGAAACATGAAAGATCAAAGAGAAAAGTCACCTCTAAAAGAAAATATTCAATGTCCATCAACTGATACCAACGTACATGATATGATTACACTGACAGAGGAAGAATTCCGATTATGGATTGTAAGGAAACTGAATGGAATTGAAGAGAAAATAGAATCCCAACATAAAGAAACCACAAGAACAATCCAGGAAATGAATGAAAAATATTCCAGAGAAATTGAAATACAAAGGAAAAACCAAACAGAAATTTTGTCAATGAAGGAGGAATTCAGGGAACTTCAAAACACAATGGAAAGCCTCAAGAACAGAATAGATCATGCAAAGGAAAGAATCTCAGAGCTTGAAGATAATGTCTATGTGCTGAACAAATCAGATGAAGAAAAAGAACTTAGAAGCAAGAGACAAGACCAAAACTTTCAAGAAATGTGGGATTATGAAAAGAAACAGAACCTTAGGATCATCAGTCTTCCAGACAGAGAAGAAGAAGATACTCAAGGGCTGCAAAACTTATTTCATGGAATACTGGAGGAAAATATGCCAGGCCTGGCCAGAAATCTGGATATCCAGATACAAGAAGCACACAGAACTCCTGGGAGACTCAATGTGAAAAGGCTATCACCACGTCACGTAGTTATTAGACTGACCAAAGTAAACACAAAAGAAGCAATTCTTCGAGCAGTGAGACGAAAGCAACAAATAACCTATAAAGGAAAGCCGATCAGACTAACTGCTGATTTCTCATCTGAAACCCTACAAGCCAGAAGGGACTGGGTCCCTATCCTTAATCTACTTAAACAGAATAATGCCCAACCCAGAATTCTTTATCCAGCAAAATTAAGCTTCATCTACGAGGGAATAATAAAATCCTTCCCAGACAAGCAATCACTGATGGATTATGCAAAGACCAGACTAGCCCTACAGGAAGTACTCAGTCCTGCATTACACACTGAACAGCATAATAGACACTCTTCAAAGTAAAATCATTCAAGAGTTAAAGCCTAGAACATGGACTTCATGATGGCTCAAGGAGCAAAACAAAACAACAGGATTTCACCCAACAATATGAATGGAAATCTACCACAAATCTGAATCCTCTCAATAAATGTGAATGGCCTGAACTGTCCTCTGAAAGGATACAGGCTGGCAGAGTGGATAAAAATCCACAAGCTTATTATCTGCCGTCTACAGGAAACGCATCTAATCCACAAAGATGCCTTTAGACTAAAGGTCAAGGGATGGAAAACTATCATCCAGGTGAACGGAACGCAAAAGAAAGCAGGGGTAGCAATTCTATCTTCAGATAACATATGCTTTAAAATAGCAAAAGTAAAAAAGGACAAAGATGGCCACTATATACTGGTGAAAGGGAAGATCCAAAAAGAAGAGTTTACAATCTTTAATATCTATGCACCCAATACATGAGCACCCAGCTACATAAAGCAAACCTTGTCTGATCTAAACAACATGATAAACAATAACACCATAATAACAGGGGATTTCAACACTCCACTGAATGAACTGGACAGATCTTCCAAACAGAAAATAAGCAAAGAAATAATGGACTTAAACAGAGCTCTTGAACAAAAGGGTCTGACAGATCTCTACAGAACATTCCACCCAAATAAAGCCG
>RJWJ010003659.1:0-83352 GCA_004363605.1 Indri indri
AATATTTTTAAATATGTTTTTTGAAATATTTTCTAAAATAAGTGTTTTGAGAAGACATAGCAAATGTATATGTATATGATATACATTACAAATATAAATTAAATAAATATTCAAAAGAAAGAGTTAGGAAATACATTGGGCATCACAAAATACATACTACTACATATGTTCATTGTTTAAGAAATCTTGGTCAGTAGCTTTAATTGAGGGAGTAATATTGAGTAAAAACCACATAAGTTAATTTCACAAGAATATTTTATTAAGCTAAGTGTGAATTATTCAAAGAAAAAAATACTATTTAATGCTTTTTAAAAAGAAGACTTATAGAATAATACTTAAATATATAATAGCAATGCTTTCATCAGTTATAATTTCCTCTTTAAGGTCTGGATTTAATTTTGATGGATAATTTTTAATAAGATAATTTTTATGTTAATATTTTCAAGTTTCAAAAAAATAAATTTGGTGTTTTCACTTTTCAATATATATTATGAAAAGGAATTTTACCAACTTTTAATTGATTATGAGAAATATCAGTTATTCAATAAATTTTATCCACAAAACATATAGCAAGTAAACTACAGATTTAGGAAATGGGTTGACTATTGCCATAAATGGGTCTATCATATTGTTGAAAGATAATTTTCATTAATTAGCAAACTGAGTTTAAGGTATTGAATTTACTGATCAATACTGAAATGCATGTTGACTCTCTGAAAATTTATAAAAATAACTTTTTTTTACTAATTCCAATGAATAGTTAGTTCAAGTTTATGATGTGTGGAATATTTTAGTTACATTTGTTAGTAATAATGTGAAGCATTTATGACACACATTAAGGAAAAGAGAATTGAGTGAGTGAAATCCACATTCAAGTTACTTAACAGTTAGATTTGAAAATTTTTTGTAGAATCAAGTCAAATTATTAATCTTTTCTACTGATACCATCTCGGAGAAATTATATTTGAAACTTGGTAAAATACAAACAAATTTAAATATAAACTCTTTAAACTTAACTAAATTTTTATCATACTTCCATATGTTTGCAATGATGGAAATGGTAATTCTGGCAAAGGTAAATATGATACTGTAATACAATGGGTTTGTGCTTCATGATGACATTGAAAAATAAAAGTTAAATAAAAATTTATTCTGGAACCACACCAAAAAAAAATTTAAAAAGAGCAAATTTATTAATTTATTATAAAATGTTGCTTTCCTTTAACTATTTCGATTACCATCAGCTTACTTAATAAAGTCCCTTCTTCCTTCCCCATCTCCCTCTCCTCCGTCTTCTCTACTATATATTATACCAAACACAACTGTTGAAAACCAAATGGTCTCCATGAAGCTGAATGCTTTGTTCATCATTCTGTGTTCATTTACAGCTGTGAATTGAAAAACAAATATGTATGTATTAACCTATGTGTCTCAAAACCTTCTAATAAGTGTTTCGAAATTCTAAAAAGTCCTTCTGGACTTCAAAGGTCTCACATGCAGAAACCTTGAAATATATCATGATCACTATTTTTATCTAAAGATAAATAAATACATGCAAAGAAACCAAACCAAACCAAAAAAAAAAAAAAAACCACCAAAAAGGCTATAAATATCACTTTATGCTTTTCAAAATTGATATAGATTTATCATTTGTGTCCCAAATACGTTCAACATATACTATCATCAATTTGCATTGTTTATAATGGTAGGTAAATAAAATACTTAATAAATTTAAACAATTTCACTGATCTATTATAAAATACACATATTGAATATTTCACTTATTTAATATGACTTGACATACCTTAACACATATTACAGCATACATTTTTCTCTATATGTATTGTGTAAAATATATTTAATGTGCATACGTATATAAATATAGATAAGTACGTAACATACATTTGCATAATACTTTTATAATTTGTAATACACCAAGTACACATTACTCATTTTCCTACTAATGCATGACGTACATATTATTGTTATCTTCACTTTTTAGGTACAAGGACTAATACATATAAACTGTAAGTGACATTTTCATATTTATCAGAGGCAAAAAAAAAAAAATTCAACTTAAAAGAAATCCTGTTTACTTTCTTCAACTTTTCCACAAATGAAATGGAAATTATGTCCCTTTTTTTTGTTAAAAACATATCTAACAATAGATTTTTATATCTCTTATACAAAATCAGCAATTCGAAATTACATAATTTATACACAAGCTAAATACTTTAAGTGCACTTCATATACTGAATGACATAGCCCAATTCCTTTCTTCATTAAAATTCTTAACCAAGAAACGTTTTCTTAGAAAAGTAAAGTAAGGTTATTCAATCCACTCTATGAAGAAGATTAAATAGCTACTGTATAAAAGCATTAGGGATGAGATTACTTTAAGATCCAGAAAAGAACCTCAGACACCTCATAATAGATTGGTTCTAAACCTAAGTAGTCAGAAAGCTAAAAACAAACTCAAGATTGATTTAGTTGTAGAAGTAACTGCAAGATAAAAACAAGACTATAATACCAATTTTTCTAAAGTTTAGCAAAAGTTCATAGGTATTTTGTACATTACTGAATACTGATCAATTTTTATCTATTTATGAAAAGATAGTTTAAAAAGCCAAGGCATAACAAAATTTCCTGAACTACTGAAATCATCTTACAGATGAACAAAATGGCTTTATGATTGCTTTACATTTTTAAAATTTCTATGAATCAATCATACTTCTACAAATTTTTTTTAATTTTTTTTTAAATTTTTTCTTATTCCAGGGTATTGTGTGGGTACAAACATTATGGTTACACTTTATGTCTTTGCCTCACCCAAGTGCGGGTTAAAGGCATGCCCTTCCCCCGCCTCTCCGTGTCCTTTAGTTGCGGATTTACCACCCCCATCCCCCTAATCCCTAGAGAGTATTTCTGCCATATGATCACCCTAGTGTTGATCAGTTGGTACCAATTTGATGGCGAGTACAAGTGGAGCCCGTTCTTCTGCTCTTGTGGTGCCTCACTTTGGATAATGGGCTTAAGTTTAATCCAGGAAAGTATAAGAGGTTCTAGATCACTGTCGTTTCTTATGATTGAGTAATATTCCATTGTAAACATATACCAAATTTTAATAATCCACTCATGGATTGACGGGCACTTGGGTTGTTTCCACATCTTTGCAATAGTGAATTGGGCTGCCATAAACATTTGCTTGCAGATGTCTTTATCGTAGAATGTTTTCTGCTCTTTACTTATACAAATTTTGACATTACGTGTTTAATTGTAATACTAAATAGCCAGAGTTTCCGAATCCTCCAATGAAAAACTGGCTGTACTGTTATTTCACAAAAAGTAGTGAATGACTAATGATTATCTTAAGGAGGTTTATTTTACATGAAGTTATTGAAGTATCCCTTTATGCAAATTGTAAATAAGTAGTAATATTGAGGGCCTAGAATGTAAGTACAGAGCATTGAGAAAGAAAATATAAGAAGTGTTTTCTCATAGACCTTACGTTCTGGTGAGGAGAGCAAGACATTACACTAATTAAGTAAAACCCATATAGTTAGATGATGATATAAAATATGAATAAAAAATTTAAAAAGCAAATGGTAATAACCAGCACAAGAGTGACTGCAATTTTAAATATCATGACCAGGGAAAGCTTCACTAAGAAGGTAAAATATAAAAACAAACAGGCAAACAGAAACAGACTGTGAGAAAATGTTTATAAAAGCACATATAAAAAAATCTCTTTGGCCTCTATAAAAAGATAAAAAATACAATAAAAAATGTACAAAAGATATGGACAGATGTTCCACCAATGAAGTTACACAAGTGGCTAATAAGGACATGAAAAGGTACATGCATTGTATTATTAGTACATAGGAAATTAGTACTAATACAGTATTAGTCAATAGGAAAATGCAAATCAAAAACTACAGTAAGATATCATTTTACACCCAACAGAATGACTATAAAAATCAGACAGCCAAAAACAAATATTGGTAAGGATATGGAGAAATGGGGATCCTCATCCTTTGCTGGTGGAAATGTAAACTAATGCAGCCACATTTTGTAACGTTCAGTTTCTCAAATAGTTAAACATAGAACTATCAGAAAATCCACCAATTCCAATTCTCAGTATGCATCTAAGAGTAATAAAAAGATATATCCACACAAATGCTTCCATGTGGATATTCACAAGAGCATTATTCATATTAGCCAAAATGTGGAAACAGCCTTAATGGCCACCAACTGTTGAATAGATAGACGAACCTAGTATATTCATACAATGGGATACTATACAGCAATAAAAAAATGAACTACTGATGCATAGTACCTCATGCAAGAGCCTCAAAACATTATGCAAAGTGAAAAGAGTCAGGCACAATAGTCTCTATGGTCTGATTCCATTTTATATGAAATGTCCAGAAAAGGCAAATTTATATAGATGTGGAAAGTGTATGAGTGGTTTCCTGGGGCTGGGCTGGGATTGGAAAATGATTCTAAATGGGTATGGGGGACCATATGGTGGATGAAAATGTTCTGAAATCATTTATGATGATAGTTTCACCATTTAACAAACTTATTAAAGCCACAGAACACTGAAATAAGTTAATTTTATTCAATGTAAAATATATCAGTAAAGTTGTGTTTTAAAAAAGACTGAGAGGATTATCCAGCATGAAAGTATACAGAGCCCTTTAGGTGTATGTGGCTATTTAATATGAGCTATTGAGGAAATAAATTGAGCTTCTATAAAATATTTGCATTTGCTTTCAGTCAGGAAATGTAATTAGGACATATCACTTTAATCCAGTCGGGTAGGGATCTGGTTTGAGGCTCTGTTTCAATATTTTGTGAGCACGTTCTATTTCTAGGTAACTAGGACTTCTGCATTTAACTTTTCTGGAGGCTTTGCTGGAAACTGGTTGTCTTTATCAAGGCGTGTCTTTCTTACTATCCCTGAACTCCAGATGCAATGTGCCCAGACTCGCGATACTATCTAAATCTCAGCTCCAATTCCCAGCTTCTCGGCCACTTTAAAGCTCTCCTGCCCTTGTTAGTTAGCAAATGCCTTGAAGGGAACATGGAAATAAAGTTTTAAACAAATATATGGAAAGACAGAGAGATGAATAGATAGATAAATATAGAGAGATATTGTGCAGCTGGTCTAGAACTGCAGCGATTTTTGTCTGAAACAGGCTACTCCATGATTCTTAGAAGTAGAAATGCTATAATGGTAGCTTTAAAATAGGTCATGACATCTAGCCGTGCAATCTCTCCACTACCAATTCTTATTTTCTAAGCTAAACATTATTTTATATTTTCTTTTTTTTTTCTTCTTTTTTTTTTTTTATTCCAGGGTATTGTGAGGGTACAAACACTACAGTTACACTTTTATATTTTCTTATTTGTTTTGTCAGGTAGACTTTAAGTTATTTTTTAACTGACTTCCCCTCCCACACACAAAGGAAATCCATTGACATTAACATTTGTACTGTTGCCTCTTTATTCCTGTGCGTGTATGTGTACACATGTGTGTGTCCATACGAGGGCTGTCCAGAAAGTATCCAGCCATTATTAATACTATTTTCTTTTTTTATTTTATTTTTTTTACTTCAGCATATTACGGGGGTACAAATGTTTAGGTTACATATGTTGCCTTTGTCCTGCCCGAGTCAGAGCTTCAAACGTGTCCATCCCCCAGACGGTGGGCATCACACCCATTAGGTGTGTATATACCCAACCCGTCCACTCCCTCCCACCTGCCAGACACCTGATGAATGCTATTACTATATGTGCACTTAAGTGTTGATCGGTTAATACCAATTTTATGGTGAGTAAATGTGGTGCTTGTTTTTCCATTCTTGTGATACTATTTTCGTATTGCATGGCTTACTACTTCCTGGATAGCCCTTGTATACATGTGTGCATTTATGTATAGATATTGGTGCACTTCTCCAAGCATTTTTCTTCATTTCCAAAATTTTGGTGCTAGCCTTTTAACATTTCATGGTTTACTATGTAATTACCTTCCAACATATTAGATTTTAGAATAACATTTAATTATAGTATTAATTTATAAATTAATAGTTTACAACACCAAAGTTTCGCATTCAAGAGTTTAGATTTAGCCATGTCTCTCAAAATAATTTTTTTATTATCCTTTGGAAATTGTTGTGGTTAGTCTTTGGATGTGTGTGAACATTGACTTTGGTAACTGTATGTTGTTATGTGAAACTGTGATTGACGGCACACAACATGCAGGGATACACCTGTGTAGATGCTCAGTAGCATCAGGTGCTTCGGGTTTCTAGCTATAGTGAGAGCCACACCTGTTTTTCTTATGAGCTTGCAGTAGATACATCCACAGCTAATATGCATCCCTAGATCATCCAGGTGCACATGAAGTCCCTCTTTAAACCTCAGGCTCTGAAAGTGACTTTCTTCCCAGATAGGTGCTAAGTCCCCTAAGGCTCTTAAAAGGAGACACTCTGAGTTCCCTTAGTCACATGCAGTCCTTCACCAGGCAGCTCCACACTTTTCAGCAGCTAAGCACTCTCCATCAACTAAGAAACTTTGATCCTACAAATAACTTCTCTGCATGCTGCCTTGGATCCTACTTGTCACAAAGAGAATCTTAATGAATCCAATGACCATGTATATGCACTTTAATTTCTAACATAGTGCCATACTCAAAAGGAGACAGATGAGGGAATGTAGAAAAGGCTTTTGTGGAGAAAAAGAAATGGGATATCCAAAGTCCAGGGCATGTACTTTTTGAAGATCCTATCCCTTAGCAACTGCCTTTCAAGAGACTGGAAATGTCAAGTTTCTGAAGCTGCTATTCCTTATGAAGATATTCATTCTCTGACCTTGCAAATAGAATATTTTAGTTATTCATCTCATCCTAAGATTTTTTGCAAAGCCTACCTATATGTAAATGGAAGATATGTTGCCTATGTTCTTCTCCTCTTCCCTGCAAGAAGTTTTTGTGCTTGTGTAATGAGCAGCAGTTGTATCAGAGTCATTATTCAAATATTTATAAATTGTTAACAGAAAATGCGAGTTAGAATTAAAATTCCGCTACTTACATGGAGTAAAGCCATGAGTAACTCTAAATAATATTAATTTTCTACTGTATAACTAGTGATGAAAAAATAATGCCCAACCTTGTAAGTTTTACATCATAACTGTGATACAATAAAAGAATTAAAAAGCTTATTCATACAATGACATAGATCAAAGATATTTTCTCCTTCTAATAAGTAGTTTCTTATTAAGTTATCAAGAAAGGAACCAAAACTACAAAATATAAAGTTGTAATATAAGCGCTAGTATTCTCAAGTAGGAGGCAGTTGTATTTATAATTTATATTTGGAAATTAAATCTTAGTCCATTGAGTTGGTAAGAGAAGCAATTTTAGTAATCCGAAAAGTCTGTCAAATGCTCCATTCTTAGTTGAAGTAGGGTGCAAACAGCAGCATGCTGTGTGGGCACCAAAGACTTAAAATCATGGCATGTTTTGGATACTATCCTTAATGTTTGTGTACTTTAACTTAAAATTACATACTTGAAATGTAAATATAAAATTAATAGAATGGATTGTCTTAAAATCTTCACAATTTTGAAGAGTTGTTATAAAGCAAAACTTCTGGAAAATGCAGGGCAAATGTTAAGTTAGATTACTTGCATATGACCAGAGAGAGAACTTACTTTGACTTTTAGTTCCAGTTTTTTTCTCTAGACTATTGTCTAACACATTTTCAACCAAAACATGTATTGCCATAATAATCTGATATTATTTGACTTTCTCAAGATAAAATTTCATATAGATTCATTCAACCAATAACACACTAATGACAAAAATCTCCTATTTCAAAAGACTCTAAAACAAATTTTATACTGTTTAATCCTTTACTTTTGATCAGGAAGAATATTGATTCACAAAAAAAGAAAAATTGAAAGCATGCCTCTTGTTTTGGAAATTATATATTTTGTGGGTAAGCATAATGGTCATCTCTGGGTTATAGCTTGTAAGAAAGATGAAATTTTCTCTATGCCTCTGTTTCCTTGCCTGTAAAATGGAGATAATAGTGTTGTGAAGATTAAATGAATTAATGCGTGAAGCACTTAGAATGGTACTTCGCACATATTAATAGCAAATGCTCAGTAGATATTATCTGCTAAGGTTGCTATTACAGGGTAAAGAGTTTGAAGCTTATGCTAGACTTCCTGAATTTTATTTTTAAGCAAAGTGTGATATAGATGAGGGGTATGTTTGGAAAGGTTATCTGACACCAGGTGGAGCTGGAGAGAAAGGCAGTAGCTGCAGGGGAACCAGCCAGCACATTGAGGAGGGGCTGTGCTAGGACCATTGGGTGGGGCTGGTGACCATCTATCTGGAAGTGGGGCTTGAGGGGAGGAAGGCCTTGGATGACCAGGTGGATGATGGACCTTCGCTGTGGTTGGGTGGGAACATGGGTGGGGGCTGGCATGGGGGGGAAGAAGGTGAGGAGTCAGGGCCCAGCGAATTTGAGGTGATTGTAGACCCTCCAGGTGAGGCTGGTAGGCCCCACTGGGCATGCTGGAGGTGGTGTGGGAGACGGAATGGAGCCTCCAGCTCAGAGATGCCCTTTGAAGCCCTGGGAGTCGGGGGAGCACCGAAGGTTGTGCAGGGCAGGAGAGGATGCCCTGCATGAAAAGCCAGAAAATTGTCATTACATAATATAACTTGTGTGAGGAGATGGACTTTGTCTTATTCACTTATTCTCATTAGCGATAACTGAAGTAGCAAATAGTGGAAATTTAATATTTCTTTGTTACTTGAATAAATTAATAACACAATCCTCTTTTACAACCCATATACAATTCACTGTATCATTAATTTTCCATCTTACATATTTCTGATATCTGACCACATAGCTACATATTCTTTGACGCTCTTGTCATCCACGCTAACATTATCTCTCACTCAGATGACAGTGTAAGTGCCCTAACTAGTCTTACCATACTCACTCTGACTCAATCCAATCTGTTCTCCCAATTATACCCAGAATGGTCATTTAAAAAATGCTAATCTAACTTTGTCATTATAATTCATAGACTCAAGGACTCTCCCTTTTCAATTACAGTGAAGACAAAGTTTCTGCTGAGTTTTCTAACTCCTACACTCATCTCATCTTACTCTCTGATTTCCAGTCATGCTGGCTAAATTTTAGTTTCCTGTAAAACACAATGCCTTACATTGTGCCTCAAGAAAGATTATTCATTCTATGTCTCCCTCTCCCCATCCAACTTCATGTAATAATCTTACAGATCTGATCCCTTTTGTAACATACTCATGAAAGTTTATTTCATTTTATTAAGTAAGGTTCCTGTACTACAGAATATTCTCTTATAGTATCATATATCTATCCTTTATAACATATGCTTAGGTTATAAGGATTCGTAGGCACATGTCATAGCTGAGCATTTTCTTTCTCCCTATTAGATTATATATTCTATTCAAGCAGAGACTGTTCTCATTATTGTATTTCTGGTGATAGATATGCAATAAATATTTATTAGAAGAATACTTAAAATATGATTAAATTGTTGCCTCATTATAAATAATCATCTCGTTAGTGAACTGGATGGAAGATCTGGTTATTAAACAAATTGCTTAACAAAAACAACAAGAAAAATGTATCTGAAAGAGATAAGAGAGAAACTTCTGTTTCTATTGTGTCGGAGATAGTTGCAATAGTTACAGTCACACTAATAACACAATAAACCAGACCTACTGAAATATTATAGCTTCCCTGAAACCATCAGAGAACCAATAGACAAAGACATATAAATAAAATAATTTACAGAAAGTGATCAGCCTTTCAAAGGAGAGTAGAGACTTTTAGCTCTTCCCATTACTGGCATTGTCGTGAGGAGGAGAATCCACCATAGAAGGAGGTAAAGGGATATGATAGATTTGACATTTCTCTCTCTCTCTTTTTTTTTAATTTCAAAGTATTAGGGGGGTACAAATGTTTTTGGTTACATGGATCACTTTTGTAATGCTTAAGTCACTGTTAAAAGTATGCCCATCACCCAGATATTGTTCATTGTACCCATTAGTTAGGTTTTCTCCCATCCCCTCCTCCCCCCTCCCCCCTGTTTGATTTCCATTGAGATTTTCTTCCCTTTGTGCACATGCATGCTCATCAGTTACTTCCCATTTAATAGTGGGTACATGTGGTGTTTGTTTTTCCATTGTCTAGATGCTTCATTTAGGATAATGGTCTCCAGTTCCATCCAAATTGTTGTAAATGGCATTAAGTCATCCTTCTTCATGGCTGAGTAATATTCCATGGTATACATATACCACATTTGGTTAATCCACTCATTACACATTCTGCCAAAGAACTCTTTCTGGGCATATAAAGTATAGCTTAAGACTAAAGAGAAAAAATGTCTCCCCACTGAACAAAAAACTGACAGGTCGATATAGAGCACAGAGAGAGATCTATAGTTCAGAAAAGTGGAGGCTCACTTGTAAGAACAGAAAAGTCTGTGGAATCTCATCTTTCTTCAGACTCAATATCCTACAGAAGGGAAGTTTCTGATCTTATTTGTCAAAATATTTGAACCAAGTGGTAAACCCAATCAAATTAATCCTTCAAAATGCCCAGGTCCTACTCCACTATAGATCAGATTAATTCAGCTCCCCACTCAAGTAACCTGGCACAAGAAAGAACATGCTCTTTAAAAATGTTAGCAATATTAATTCAATATCAAAATACACATGCATAAGCAAAGATTATGACACCGATTCATAAGAAAAGCTGTCAATGGAAGCAGATACAGAGATTTTCCTGTTGCTAAAATTATCAGAAAGTGACTTTAAAGTAAGTACAATAAAATGTTAAAATATCTTCTGAAAATTGTAAACAATATCTATAAAGATACAAAAAGTTCCATCAGAAACGTAGAAACCAATTAAAAAGAGAATAAAATACAATAGAACGTTAAAATAAAATATAAAATTATAAATAAATAATTCACTGATAAAAAGATTAAACTGGGCTCCGTGGTTGGGGGGGGGGTAAGCAATGCACTTGAAGTTAATGAAAACACCTATACTGGAAACCAATGAAAAAAAGACCTAAAGATCAAAAGAAATACAGATCTGTGGGACGAAATGCAATGGCCTAAGCCAGGTACACTGGCATGCACCTGCGATACCAACTACTTGGAAGGCTGAAGCAGGAGGACAGCTTGAGCCCAGGAGTGATCCTCTAGTTTGCTGTGAATATGCCTGGGAATAGACACTGTACTCTAGCCTGGACAGCATAGCAAGACCCCATCTCTTAAAAAAAAAAAAAGAAAAGAAAAAAGAAACAAAATGCCTTAACACATATGCTATTGTGTTGCCAAAAAGAGAGAAGAAGGGAAAATTGGTCAGAGGAAAGGAGATAATGGATGAATACCTTTAAAATTTACTGAAGGCCCTCCACCACAAATTTGAGATCAAGAAATCCCAGATGGGATAAATATAAATAATAGGTAGATACTCAGGTGCATATATTTGCCAAAACTCATCAAACAGAAGAGTTTAGAACAGTACACTTTATTTAATGTAAATTATAGAATTAATTTTCAGCAGAGCAGTGAGAAAGAGTAAGAGTATTATAATAATATATGAGCCAATTAACATTCTAGACTGCCCTATATAGCTTTTTGCTGTACTAAATAGGGAGTAAATAACTTTTTTCTAATTCCTAGAAGACAGTGAAGTTCAAAGGAAAATAGACAATTTAAATTACACTGAAAGGAGGAGGAGTTTTAAAAATATGAATAATAACAAAAACATAGAGAGGTTGAACATTGTGAGGAAAATACTTGGCAGTAATGAGTCGATCTCTCAGGTAAAGCAGCATTTTAAAGAAATCCTATAAAAGTGAGGAAGTTAAAGAGAAACATGGATGAGAGAGACATCGCTTATCTGTTAATAATTTTGTTCTTTCCCAGACATACCACGCTAATATATTTAGACATATGCCTGCCTAACACTTTTATAAATTAATAAATGCTTCATTTTTTTCCTGAATACTGGTATAATTCAATCTTAAAAATGAGCAAACATGCATCAGTTTGGTGCATCTGATTTTCCTGGACTTTAAGATCTAAAGAAAGGGACCATGTATAAAGTATCTGCACTATACTGTAAACTTCATGATATTTTTTCAGAAAATATCATATAAGGTATTTATCAATAGCGTAATTTATGCTCATTTAAACAATTAAGAAGCTGAAATTTATTAACTATTGAACTAAGTTACTTCACAATATCAGTGTACTGTACATTTCTACGTACAGAGTTGATTCTTTTTTTAGCAATCTATGATGTGGATGTTTTCCTTGTATGTTAATTGTGGTTAATATATATAATCTCCATTATACTGTGATCTCTGTGAAAACAGGGAGTTCTTTTTTTTTTTTTTTTTTTTGAGAAGCATTTTATCTATGGTCTGCAGACAAATGACAATAGTCACCAAATAAGTGAATAAATGGTTTGGGCAAAAAGTATTAGAAAATGCCTTTGTACACTGACCATCATAACAAGAATAATTAGATTATTGGATTCTTGAAAAATAGATTTTTTCAAACCCTAGCTACTCTTTCAAGTACGTTTCAAATTGCATCACAGTCATGTAGATTTACAGGCATTCCATGTAGGCAGTCTTATCTCTAAAAATTTGTCACATATCAGATCTGTATGTTTTCTAAACTTGAGCTGTACTTTTTTCTCTTCTTGAGTAACTCTTCCTATAAGAAAATATCAGAATACTATACAATTACTGAAGATAAGCTGTAAAATGGTTACTGTAACCAATGGTTACTGTAACTTTCACATACTCTTTGATGGCACATACTTACTCTGCTATAGAGTCCTCTGTATTTAAAGCGAAAAAATTTTTAAAACCTTTTCTGTAAAATCTAAAGCAAAACACAAACTTCCAAATGTCCTTATGTTTCTTTCAATGTCCCATATCCTGAAAATGCTATTAAGTAATTCCAATGAATATTTCAATGGAAATATTTTTGAATTACTAACTCTTTTTTTTTATTTCAGAATATTATGGGGGTACAGATGTTTAGTTTATGTATGTTGCTCTTACTCCCCCCTCAAGTCAGAGCTTCAAGTGTGTCCATCCCCCAGATGGTGCATATCACACTCATTATGTATGCATATATCCACATAAACAGAAGCAAAAACAAAGACCATATGATCCTCTCAATAGATGCAGAAAAAGCATTTGAATTACTAACTCTTAAAATGAAGACAGTCTGTAAAGGACATAAAACAAGAAAAGGGTAAGTACTAGCTTTGAAGTGTAGTTTCAGACATCCCTAGAAGTGATATTAGTCAGTAATTCTAGTGTCATTGTGAAAGAAAATGTCAGTGTCTTCTGCACCATAAAAGGGCAGTAATATGGGTTTTTGAAAGACAGTAATGACCGAAGTGTTTCTTCTGAAGCATGTTTCTCTGAAACTCAAGCTTAAGAGAGAGGGCTGGAAAGGCTGTTGGGGTCCCTATAGAGTTAAAGAAGTATTTTTGTATTTCATTTTTGAAAACTCATTACACAACTAATGCTTTCAAGTTTTGATGTATAAAGGAGGAATAATCCACTTACTAGTCTGCAGATGAATAGCAGGAAAAAGAAAGCAACTATTTTGTCACTTAGTCAATATATATTTATGTCCTCGTTGTTTATAGTGATACTTGCTCATAGCCTTATTGTTGCTTTTATTGAAATTTGGAGAACCAACAGCAAGGACATTAGACTGAAAAGGGAAAGAAAGGTTTTTAAAGTCAATTGTTAATATATGATATTTTTATTTTTCTGCCCAAATGGACAGGTTTAGCAATCCTTTGAGGGAGCAATCTTAACGGGGAATATATTAAATACATATCACTTTTATTTATGGAAATACATTACACATTATGGATATCCAAAGTTTCTAGAGGTTATAAAGAAATGCGTGAGATAAAGTAAAACTGAATTTTATTCACACTTTAATTTTGCTTTCTGCCTTTTCATGATCTCCATCTTTTTCTCTTTTTCACAGGTGTTCAGTCTGAGAGAGTATATGGGTTAGCAAGAATGGCTCAAAGCCTTTTTGTGTTAGAGATCATAAATTCGAACATAAAATAAAAGATTAGGAGCTTGTTTTACAATATTTAAAATGATTCGGATTAAAAAATCCTGAAGACAATACTTCAAATCACCTAGAAATAAGTGCAATGGGAAAAGGTACGCTAATATTCTTAATTAAATACATGTGAATTATATGCCTGGAGAACCAGATTTATAGAAGCTGCTATTGAGGAATTAGTAAAAAAGCAATGTAGAATAACAAAATGACTTCTGGCTTATATGACAACTAGCACGAGGTTAAAAGGAAAACAAAAATAGGCTACAGAATTCTGAGTATCTGTTCTTCCAAAATAAAAACACATTGTAAAATCAGTTTAATTGTATAATCAATTAATGGGTATTTCAACTATATCTTATCATTTGTTGAGCAAAAATGATGAATATATTACAGAAAATACTCTATTTTGTTTTTTTAGGAAAGCAAAAACAAAAAAGAAACTCATTTGAAATTTATTTTAAAAAATATTTTGGAGAGTTTTCAAGTTGTTTTAATGTGATTATTTAAAGAAAATTATTCTAAGTAAACTTCTTCCATTGATACTACTTTTATTTTTTATTATAGTATTTGTTGAAGAATGGTAAAATATAATCAACTAATATAAAGCAATTTAGGTCTCAGGATTTTTGGAGGAGTCTGTATAAAAATATAATCGAGTCAAAAATATTTTCATTATTGCAAAGATTTGTGTGGAGTATTTTATTTTTGGCCTATTCAATGCACTCATGTGTGTGTGTGTGTGTGTGTGTGTGTGTGCGCGTGTGTAGCCAGATGACTAGGGTACCAGAGAATTGTAGGACAGTAGAGTCCACAAGTATTCACTGCAATCTGCTTATAGTGGATTAAGGATTTGGGTAAAGTTAGTAGGCAAGTCCTTAATCTTCAGAGTATTCTAATGAAATCTAGTCAATTCTTCTTATGATTCTCCTTATTGCATCTGCCCTGAGAGCCTTCGAACACACCATGATGCCAATAGATGGCATCAGTTTAGACTAGAATTTTCCTCACAACAATTTGCAATTTAACTCCCATCAAAACTATATCCTAAATGGGCACCACCACAGATGTAACCCTGAGGGAGTCTCAGGTGCTCCCTTATCCCTGGAATCATTCTGAAAAGAAAATCAACTTTTCTCCCAATTGAGGTCTTGATTGTTTTACCTGGTTATGACTGAATGTATGGAATACCCTTCTGATACATTCACATCATTACTTAATACAATTACCCATGCTATCTTGCTCAGCCAAAATATAATGTCTAATGCTGTGATCAAATAATATTCAGAACTCATATTTCATTCCCAGCACTATGCACAGAGATTCTTAAAAACAGACTTATCAACTAGTGACCTCCTTTAGAGAAGGATAAAAACGTTTATGAGGAAACAGATAATAAATACTCCCCTAAGAACATACATAAAAAGTCATATAGCAAGCATCCTATTTCATTCAGTTCATGCCATTCATTTATTTATTTGTTCATTCAATCACATTTTCATTCAACAAATGAGTATTAAGTACCTACTATGTGCCAGGAATTTAAATGTCGTGTCTTACGTAGAAAATTCCTTACTCAATTTAAAATTTTAAGATCATAAAATTATTGCACTGGATAAATATATAATGGCTTTTAAATTGATCTTTTTAAACCATATGAATTTTATTAGGTATATGATGTGAGGCAGAAATGTAACATTGTTGTTATTTTGTTTATTTAGGATTTTTATTTCAATCTGTTTTGATTTTAGTAAACAGGTTAGACAGTTCTCTCAAACCACTTATTAAGTTTTCTGTTATTTTCATAATGATAAAAAATGTGATCTTTATTATACATTAAAGATGATAGAGTGTTATGGTTATGGGCTCAAATTCTGAAGCCAGGTTCCCTGGGCTCAAATCTTGGTAGATAATTCTTAAGTCAATTTGGTTAGGTTATTTAACTCTCTGTACTTCTGTTTCCTCATCAAAAAAACAAGAAAAGGTAAAAATGTTATTGTCACTTGGTGCTAGTTAAAATATATACTTAATATATAAAAACATATAGAACAATCTGATATAAAAATGAAGAGATTAGCTATTTTTATTCCTAGGTTCACATATATTCATATTTTTTCTAGGCTTTTGTTTCTTTATTCATGTGTTCAAACTCTGAATTGAAATTTCCTATCAGTAGGCTTAGTCTTTCTCTTTTCTTTTTCTTATTTCTTTCTTTTTGCAAATTTATTTGCCATTCTAGTGTGCTTATATCGATAGTTAAATACTATAAAAGATTAGTAAAGTCCTAAGAAACTATAAAATTAGATTCTTGTAGAATTACCTATACCTTAAAAATATAGAAATTGTAGCCCATAAAAGGTGTAAAAGTAATAAGATACATTTAAATTCATTATAGTAAGCATTTTTGCTTTATGCATGCTTTTAGTTTTATACTTATACCAATACTGTGCATATTTTTGATTTTATTAGCTCTTTAAAATGTGTATAACACTTTGAATCAGATTCATTTGATTTGAAACTTTAATTAAAGATATAGAAGACTTTCCTAAATAACTGTATAATCATTACATATGTGTTTGAGAAAGATTATTACATTTAGTCAATAATTTTCTTTAATAAAGTATGCATTAAATATTTATAAAAAATTTAATTATTTTGCATTTAAATAAATATTAATCATTTGAAATTCATGTTGAATAAATTCAGTATTAAATAAAGCCCCAATGCTAAATAGTGTTTTTATTTTTCATTAGAGTCCACTGTATATTAACTAATCTATTGACATGTTTTAAAAAATATTCAATATTGAGGTCTTAAAATTGCTGGTTGATGGCCCATAAACACCAAGTGATTTTGTATATTGCATTTTTCTGAAAGATGCAAGTTTACCTGAGTGTCACCCCTTTTTCCAATGTATTTTTATATAGCTTGCTTAATAGCAAAATCATGCTATAGAATTTAGTATGATTCAAATCCATCAGACCAATCTCCTTAAGAGCAAATCTTGTAATAGAAAGTCAATGAATTGTGAATACATCCATGAAAGTAACTATTGGTTCTTTTCTGCTTCAAATAAGCTAGAAATTAGTACTAGATTTTATAATGCTCAAACATTTCTGCTTTTAAGTTGAATATATGAAGAATTTTTGTTCTAAATTATATCAAGCAAAAGGACTGAGAAGTAACATATTAGTTGCACATTTGTGGTTTCCAAATTTTAAGAAAGGGAAAAATGTGTCTTAAAAATGTTTTAAAAACATCTGAGCACAAAATCCTGAGGAAATTCTATCTTTAAGGGCTCGTCAATGAACTGAGAAAGCACGATACAGTTAGAAGGAAAACTAAGACAGTGCAGTGTCACAGGCATATCACAAATATTTGCTCTGGTGATTTTCTGTAACTTAGTCTCTCCCAGGACATTTTGTTTTTTGTCCCCTAGCTGGGTAGGGTGAATAAAGCCTTTTAATAAGTTAATGAATGATCAGTGTTGTCTTGGTTGGGTAAACTTTGGGTGTTGTTGGGTAAAAATTAGGTAAACATTCTGGTGTTTTTTGTTAGTTTGTTTATTTTTAGATTGATAGTCTTCCTTTGGTCACTTAGCCACCAGTAGCTCTTCCTAGATAAGATATACTCCTTACGGTCTCTGTGTTGTGGTCACCTAACCCGTTGCTACCCAAGTGAAGAATTTAAATTTCCGAGCTTCAAAAATATCACAATTTTGAAAAAATAAGATAAAATCAAATCCGTAGCAAGGACCAATAAGGATACTATTGTCAGGGAGGACTATCAGGGTATAACCAAGCCTAGATTATGATCAGAAGTTCAGCAGCCCCACCGTGGAATAAATACGCCATGTGAAATACAATTGTGATGGCTACTGACTTGCTTCTTGACCAGGAACTCATTCTGCTGAAGGCTAAAGATGTTTTGATAGAATTGTAGGACTTACAGGGGGTCAATCAGAAATCTAACTTATTACTTTGAAACATTCTCTTTGAAAAAAAAATGTAGAACAGGATTAGATATAATCCTAAAAAAAAAAAGACAATTTTAAAAAATTTGCATTTTTCACCAGTGATAATCCCGTAAAATATTCTGATCGGTAAATATGTATATCATAGAAGAAAGAAATCTGAATATGTATATCATAGAAGAAAGAAATCTGAGAACATCGGATATAAGGTATATCACATTAAATGTCTAAACATAGCCATGGACATAAACACGTGATTTTGATTATAATGTGCTTTCCTACTGAGCTAAGCATTCTCCTTGGCAGGAACACATGACTGAAAATTTAAAGCTTTCATTAAAATAACTTCAGGATTTTCCACTGATGGAAAAAAACGATAAAGTCAAACTTTTTGGGGGGGAGGGGCAACAGGAGGCATGGGTAGGAGATGATGTCTTACCTAGTCCTTTTTATTTGTTAATGCAGATATATTTCTACACTAATAGAAAATAAGTATTTTATAACAACAGGTAAAATTGAATCTTATCATGCTCCAGTCTCTGTACTATGACCTACAGTTATTCAATTTAGAATTAAATCCAATTACACCTCCACGACAATTCAAGAGGTAAGTACCGTACTATTCCTATTTATAGATAAGGAAACAAGCAGAGCGACTAGTATTTCAAAGTTACGTAAGTTATACTTGCAGAGTCAGAATTCCGAGGCTATTTCTGGCTCTTAACTACTACTTTATAGTTTCTCTTTAACCATAGCACGATGCTACATTATATCTGTGGAGTACTACGTATCTTAGAATTTATACAGATGTCTATAACTTTCACTGTCCCAGGTTTACCCAAGACCTCTATGCCAGAAACCACCTCGGTCCTGAGCAACCATGAATGGTTGGTCATCCCACAAGGCGCAGTCTAACATGGAAATTAAAACAATGTGAACATTGAGATAAGACTGATCTGGACTTGCCTCTAAAGGCTTCAAAATTTTATTTATGTAAACTTTGGAAAATAATTTGCTAAGCCTTAGTTTCTTCATGTAAAATGATCATAGAAATTCTATAATATATAACCTATAGATATTTCTGAAAGAAATGAAATAAATGGATGTAAAATTATTTTATAGTTTCTGTCACATAATAAATGCTGAAAAAGTTTAACCTATCATTAATTTTGTCATCATAGGCATATTAAAAAAGGCTCACATATATTAAGTGGCATAGCCATAATTACACAGATAATGACTAAATAACAATAAAAAGAAAAATCTCTATCAGCTGATTATAAAGTCAGTTTGAATTTGACTCAACAACAATGCTTTTGAAATAATTTGTGAATATACTCAAATTCTCAAGTCCCGGAATGAATTAATCTTTCCAAGCACAGCTTCTCTTTACCTAAAATGTTTTGAAGGAAAAATTATCGGCTTTCCTTTATGAACTGTATTATCAATGTTCACATAAAAATAATTTTATATTTTTATGTCAGAGTTAGCATGTTTGAGGTCATTAAAGGTATGCAAACATTATTCTTTGTAAAGTGCTGAAAAGTGCGTTTTTGGTAGAATGAACAGTTTCAAATTGTTCTTGTTTATAGTTCCTTCCTGTCTTAGCCTTGACATAATATTTACTATTGGTGTTGCCTGAGACACAAGAGTAGCCTGAGACATCAGCATTATAACTATGTTGGTATTTAAATTCTTATTGACGTGTTTATGTCATCTGGCAAAATCACAAAATCACCTCACTTACATTGC
This sequence comes from Indri indri, assembly GCA_004363605.1. Taxonomy (NCBI): domain Eukaryota; kingdom Metazoa; phylum Chordata; class Mammalia; order Primates; family Indriidae; genus Indri; species Indri indri. The sequence goes on from RJWJ010003659.1 coordinate 19,919, forward strand.
TGGGCATAGCCAATTGTCATTTAGTATCTCCTTCTATGTGTCCTTTGAGCCACAAAATATGTGAAACTAAATCATACTCCTTTGCACTTAGAATTTTGGATATGAAGTAGGTTGCAGTGAAATGCACTAGCAGAAGATTTGGAAGATGCACTAACACAGAGGCTATATTCCTCTTCCTGCTGTAGTGTCTCAAGTGAAATTCAGACGTGTTGAGAAGCAGCTAGGTACGCAGTCTAAGCATGTCTATGCCTGATCGCAGGCTTTGCAAATGTGTGAAAACAGAGTCAGCACAACTATGGGTCTTTGCCTTCAACTCCATTCTCCTGCGATGGCCCCTGAGTATCACGCTTTCAGTCATTGAAACCATTTTTATGCCTCTCATTGCCTGTATTAAATCTCCTCTGCTTTAAATGTTTATTTATTTATTTATTTATTTATTTATTTATTTATTTATTTATTTATTTTTCTGTACAGAATTCAGACTGATGCTTTGAAACAGTCTGTCCCCATAATATTCTTAAAACGTGTTCAGGCTTTCTGAAGGATCATGCACCTTTGACAATTTATGCCCAACATCTCCCCCTTCTATTGGCCATGTTTCTTCAGTAGGTGGTTTTCCATTTGAATTTATACCGCCTTTCTCCTCAGTAATTTACTTCCCTATAATATTTGCCTAGAACACAGAAGATGTTTCACATTCACCTAATTCCTCTGTCTACTTCCTTCTTCTATAATTTTAAGGACTATGAAGTAGTCAGAGCAATTCTACATATTCATGATCCTTATGTGTCTCTTTCAGCATACTGTTTCCCAATTGTGATTATCTTTAGTTAATGCCAACAGAATAAAAACCTTCAAGATGTGCAGATGTAATATATTTAAAGCAATGAATAATTATGGATGCAGTGGATTACATGGTCCTTCTGCTTAAATTGCCTACTAGTTTCTAAAATAATGCGTGTCTACATGGGTAGCTACCTCTCCTACTTATTTTTCTATTCTATATAAATATCCATTAAAAACCAATTTCAGGGGCTTTAAGCTGAAATACTGTCTTAATCTGTAACCTTCCTCCTTGCTTTCAATCTCTGTCCTCCAAAACTGCTAGAATCTCCATGTTGGTACAGCACAATTCTGATAAAAAAAAATTTAAAGGCTAAATAGTTGCACAAATGAATCTAAATGTATTTAAGGCCCTCCACAGGAGGAAACAACTCATATTACCAATAATACCTCTGGCAATCTCCATTTACCCCGATCAATCATATATAATTTTATTTCCCCATATCAGTGCTATACTTGTCAATATCCCACCAGGATATAATCTTGTACATTCCTCTATGAAAAAGATGGTTTATATAATAAACATAGTGATCAACATATTAAAATGATCTTAGACATTCACTATCCATATTTGCCATTGCTGCAAATTTTGAGGGGGATTTCTTTATCTCAGATTTGATTACTGATTTTCTACATGTTCCTTAGGCTCATATGGACCATGACGTTTTCCATGGTACCTCTGCCATAATTCTAAATTCCCTCTGAAATTTATTGGCAGTTAATCTCTTCTAAAATTTATTTTATGTAACTTGCCTCAGTATGTTAAATTCTAAGGTTTCTCAGCAGATGAAACAAGGTATATTCATTTGTGTTTCCCAAAATGCTTATACCTGTCTATGGAATAGTTCACATGCAATTCACAAATTTTCATTGAATTTATAGTTTCAATGATTTGAGTTATTTTAAATACTGTTTCTGAGTCCCACCTATCAAGCAATTATATCAATTGCTTCTATATGACATTAGAGTATTAGTCCCTATATTAATATTTTAAAATTCCATTTTGAGATAATTTTTTATAGATTTTTGTAACTTTTTGTATTGTGTTTATTTTACTGTATTTTAGTAATTTTAAGAAATGAGTTTTTTCCTTCTCTCTTACTTGCTATTCAATTTCTAGTCTTTCTGATAGATGGTTTCACTGTAATGTAATATAAACATCAGAAAGTACATCATTATTTCATAAATAATCTATTCAATTTTTAGTAATATGGTTTATCTGATGCATATCATGAAATTTTATTAGTCAAATATCCTAGAATTAAAAAACAGGTACACTGTGTTTCAAATAACTAAAAAATTATGTATAATAGTTTATTATGTTTTGCTAGTTGTCAACTAAATCACTGCATTTACTTTTTGGTTTCTGTCATAACCATTTAAATGTCTTTTCTCTTTTAATAAGCAACTAAAGGACACAGGGAGCATTGTACAGGGGAAGGGCGCGCCTCTAACCCTCACTTGGGTGAGGCAAAGACATAAAATGTAACCATAATGTTTGTACTCTCATAATACCCGAAATAAAAAAAAAAGAAAGTATCAAATCAAAAAAAATAATAATAATAAAGATTCTCAATGTCGCCCTCTGGTGGAAAAGTGTTATTTGTTTTGTTATGGTTGTTGATACATTTTTTAATTGACAAAAATTGTATATATTTATTGCATACAACATGTTTTGAACTATGTGGAATGAATATTTCAAGGTAGATAGCATATGCATTACCTGAAATATTTATCATGATTTGATGAATACACTTAAAATTTATTCTCAGATATTTTCAAGAATAGATTGGTATTAATTACAGTTACTGTGTGGTACAATAGAACTATCAAAATTATTCCTCATGTCTTACTGAAATTTTGTGCCTTTTGACTAACATTTCTGCAACCTGCCACCCCATCCAGTCCCTGGCAACCACCATTCTACTTTCTACTTCTATGAGTCTAACTTTTTTGATTCCATCTACAAGTGAGATCATACAGTATTTGTCTTTCTGTGTCTGGCTCATTGCATGGTTTTTAAATAGAATATTTTTAAAAGTATCATCTCAAATATCTAATATTTTAAAACATCAAATGGAAAAAACTTACAATTTATATATTTGCATGAATTTCTTATTATAACAACTTTAAAATTTACAAATAATAATACATACACATAGGTCATTAGCAACCTAAATTTTTATTCTGATAATTTCCCTTCTCAAAATTGTAGAGACTATCTATATTTATATATATATGTATAAGTGTGTACATATATATAAAAAATTAAATATTGTATATAAACAAGATTTTCACCTGAAAACATGATTTCATAATATTTTCGATTGCCTGCAACCTGTGAACCAAGCAAAATTGGTGGTAAAGGCATATTCTTAAGACACGTATTTGTTGATCTGATGATATCCAAAACTGAATCTGCTCTAACTCTTTAGAAGCCACAGTGCAATTTAGTGAAGGTTGTAAGGAATTGATACTGGTTTCACAGTCAATAACTATAGGCGAATTGATATAATTTACCAATTAAATATGTTAAACATTTAAACGTTTTATTCAATCTCTTAATGGTTTATTCCCTGAATTTATATAAGTTAGGAATACCGTAGAAGCTTCATACAGCATTCTCTTTTATCAAATATACTAATAGAACTATATATTGCCTTGCTATGCCATGGCTATGATACCTTTTGTCCAGCAGATGGCAGCACTCACAATATCATGACATTTTATAAGTATTTAATAATTCTAAATGCTTAATTTTTCAAATTATTGAATTTATTTAAACAAGATATATAAAGAAAATTTTTAGAATTAGTATTTATGAATTTAGAAATACTATTTTATTTATAAATTTAATTTTATTAGGCCCATAATAACATATCTTATAATATTTAAGATGCATTATTTGTGACAAAATATACTGATGGAAATATATAAAATCTTCAGTAGTAAATCATAGAACCAAGAAAAATCCAGTTACGTGCATCAAATTTAGAACAGTTTCTGTATTAAAGTTAAAACAACTTATTGCCTATTTGTATAGTGCTTTCAAAGAACCTGTAACTTGGTATGCATTACAAATTTACATTATCTCAAAATCTCAATAAAACTATGTGGTTGATGAATGTCATTTTTAAATTACAGCTCTTCAGAAATTTAAATAAAATTATTTATCCATCAATACATATTTAACCATAATTGAGTAAATTGTTCTAAATCCCTTTATAGATGATTCCATATAAATCAATTTTATATTAAATAAAACATCATGTTAACCCATATCTTATATTTTTTCTGTATTTTATTTGTTTTAAGACTTTATTTTTATACATCTACTTCTTCCCAAATTAAAGTATCCTTTCAAGAAAAGCATTTAAATGCTTAGAAAAATATATTACTGATAATTATTAGGTGATTGAAGCAAATCCCTTTATTTTGACCTTCTCAGTATTCACCAAAAAAAAAACAAAAAACAAAAAAATCACAGAAAAACACCTCCAACTATGTTGAATTTACTTGGACATTAGAAATGAGGATTATAACCCATGGTGCAGTTATGTCAAGCCACATATGCACCTAAAGGAGGAAGTGTATAGACAAACTTTTATTGGCAAAAGGAGAAGTTCACGTAAGTTGCTCGAAAACAGAGTTCATTGGTTTTGGAGACTTAAAGCCAGAGTTAACAGTAGTTCAGTGGCGAGGATGCCATTATTGGGCAATTGTTATTTCGAGAGCATTTTATCTGAATTGTTGCAGTCCTAAAGAATTTTTTGACGGGTTATTTTAGAAAATTTTTGAGACAATCTTTATGTCAGATTTGCAAGCATAAACCTTTCCCCTTCGTGTTCTCCTGGCTCTAGATTTTTTGGCTCTGAAAAAAATGATTTTTCTCCTGGTATTTGCAACTTTTATATTAGTAATATATCAACTAGCAATGGAAACAGCCATGATTAAAAACTCCTAAAATCTAACAATAGATAGTGCTATTTAAATATTACTAAATTAACTTGTGGATTAAGACAAGTCACATGCTTTTTTTCTGATTCACATCTCTGGCCACGGCAATATCCCTCAGCAAGTCCCTGTTGGTTTCTAGAGTATCTCGCTGATGTTCATGAACCAGTCTGTCAATGTCGTTCATCTAGTCTTCTTTTCCTTCTCTTTTGTAGCTTTTCAATACCCTCTCTATTACTTTTAGGTTATCTTATTGTTGTCAGGGGCAGTGCTTCCCATACTGAGTATCTCTTTGCTATCTAAATCTCAGAGTAGTTCCGTATCCTGTTTAGAAATGGGCACTTTCCCATCTGAACCACATTTCGTCACATATTAACAAACAAGTAAACAGATCAGTACAACCTATGAACTCCCAACTCAAAACTTATTGAGCTTTCCTGGAATTCAGCTTTTTTCAAATTTGCCCATAATCTCTCTATCCACAAATCAAAAATTAACACATCCCCCCAAAAATAAAACCTATAGAAATCATGATGTTGAGTTCCTTTAGTGTGTCATAATGACTCTCAATTGTCTTCATCACTTTCTCTGTGCAGTCATAGTATACCTCCTGGCTTAGGGATAAGGTATTCTTTACTGTGCAACAAAACTGAAAATGTTCTGCAATAGTCATGGTTCAACAGACATAACCAAAAGATTCTAAATTCCCTTATGTAAAACTCTACCTACAAGGTATCAAAAGAATGGACTGAATATCAACATGTATCCATGAATCTTGTTCCCCATGCTAACTTCTGCTCTATGCATATAACTGAGATCTCTGCAACACCTCTTGACTCCAGTCAGTCTTTTTCATAACTCCATGGGAGTAGTGAATATGATTTCTTTATAATAAATATAATTCCTTTTGTCTTTACTAAGATGAGCACTTCTTTCATGTCTCAATTATAGAATTCCTCTTGATTACCCAAAATTATCACATAAATTCTTACTTTAATTACAGATTCATAAAAGTAAATGCGATTTACATGAGTGGCAGGGAATAATTTACTCTCTAACTCTGAACAAGTATTATTACGAAAAAAGTCACTGTCAGGCAATGGGAAGCATCTGAGGATGTACCTTGTTTGCAAAGTAATGAATTAGACTGTGACAGTTTCATTGATATGTCAGGTAGATAGCAAGGAATTCCAGGTCTCCAACAGATGAAAGTGGGTACAGTTGCTGTTTACCCCTCAAATGGGCTTTCAGAGAAGCTCATGGGAGATCCACATGTACAGTAAGACTCAGGTCATATAACTTCTGTCTAATCAAAGTGTTTCCGTGGTGACATCTGACTCATGGGAAGGTCCCAATCCAGACACTATAAAATGAGACCCAGACTATAACCAAGGCCTCTTTTTGCTATGACAAGGGGTCTGGTCTTCATCAGTGGTGTGTGTATCTTGTTTGTAAACCTATCTCTTACTCTTGCTCTATAATCCTAACTTGCTCCCCCCTCAGTAAATTTCACCTCATGCTTGCCTTACTTTGGTGCGTCCAGTCATTCTTTGGCCAAAGGCACACCAAGAACCAAGAACCAAAAACACAGAATGAGATTGCCAAACCCGACATATATTGGCAGAAACTATGAAAGCTGTGGGTTGGAAACAAGACAGTTATTACTCACAGCGATAACAGTAATCAAGGTTACAACTTTTGCCTATTCTTCAAATTCAATTTGTCAAATTGGAGTGTGAAAATGTCGGTTCTTAGTGATCTCAAGGCTGAAGAATGACCAGACATGCCAAAGGAAGGCAAGCATGAAAATGAGATTTATTGAGGAGGAAAAGGTGGGATTATAGAGCAAACGCAAGATACGGGTTTATAGACTGTGATACATACACCATGGATGATGACTAGACCCATTGTCACAGCAAAGGGAGAGCAAAAGGAAGGGGCCAAAAAAGGATCTTGGTTACAGTCTGCATCTTGTTTTATAGTGCCCAGACTGGGGCCTTTCCAGTGGTTCTGACGTCACCATGGAACCACTTTGATCGGACAATTGGGAGTTGCATGACCTGAGTCTTACTAGGCATGCAGGGTGTTCTAGATCATTTCCAGACTCTATGGTACCAATGCTGCTGGTCCCTGGGCTAGAGAGTCCTCTACATTCTTTTGCAGCTGGTGTGCTAAGTTGATTGGCAGTCGCTTGGGAGATTAGGATGAAGCAAGGACCAAGATGGGGGCCTTCTTCCCAGGTGGGGCATTTTCACTGAAGGAACAGCACCCACTTTTGTCCCTAGGAGAACCAGAATTCCTGGCTATCTACCTAACAAATTCATGCTGGGTGATACAATGATGGCCAGATATTGCCTAAACACACAGTGTGGAGAGTTACGGAACACCCATCCTAGGAATTTCCAATCTTCTGTGCATTCTCCTACCCAACCTGCCTGTCTTCTCATAAAGAAAGTCATTATCTTTATTACCTTTGTAATACAATTCAAATCTGCTGTAGGGAAGGAGAAATTTTATCTTTACTGTCCTAGAAAGTAAATATGCTCCAGGGAGGTGAGGCATCTCTCTCTTCCAAGGCTATCTGATTAGTGAAAAGATAATCTGGAAGATATTTGTTATTAATGCCTAGACATGTATATATTAATACATGAGAGATATATGGATTTTGAAGGAGCTCAGGAAATTTCATCCTAAAATATGACTCCTTGGTATAAAGAATATTTTGAATTAAAGGCTCCTAGAAATTAACAGGCCCTTGGAATAGGCTTGTCCTCTCCCTGCTATCTCAATACATTGCAAGAAAGTAGACCAAGAATGCAACCAGACCTGGCCAAAATCATTTGAAACACAATACCTGTCTCTCAGATTAATTTTCAAGTCAATCTGTTTCTTCCATCTATTCCTCCTCCCTACCAACTGTTCATTGCCCCTAAACAGAGTTACGTATACTCCTCATTTCCCCTCTGCTCCAAAGGACAGGTATAAAAATATCTGAACTTCACTGAGGTACTGAATAATCACTCTGTGATTCTCCCCATGTGCATGGTAAATAAACCTTTCTCTTATTGATCTGCCTTAATTGTGAGGGATCTTTCAAGAACTTTCAGTGGAAAGGGCAAGTTTCCCCTCACCCTCATAATTTTAATCATTACTTTAAATGAAATAATATGAAATTACCCCATTTTTTTCACGTTTCTGTTTTTTCTGTGTGTTGCCCAATACAAGCTACCCCAAAGGGCATTATTTTTTTAAAAATGTGTTTAATAATGCTAATAATTCCTATGTATTGTCTGGGCTCAGGTGGGGAATTCCGTCGCATGTGGTGTTGACTGATACTGTTCATGCAGCTGAATTCAGCAATAGTACTCCTGTTTTTGTAACATCCAAGATGGTTTTGCTCATATGTTTAACACCTTAGCTTGTTTGGCTGTGGGCTCTACCAGAAGATTGGTTACTTGGTATCCAAGCTCTGTGGAACAAAACTGGGAGTTACATGGCTTCTTAAAACTTAGGCCTTTAACTAGCTTCTAAAATTCCAACAATTAAAGCACATTTGAAGTCTAGTTCAGAGTCAAAAGATGGGGGTATTGATTTTTAATGGTGGACAAGGATGGGAAGAATGGCCGGTGGCTATATTTTCTGACAATCTATCACACTTGTCATGATGTCCTGTTCTATGTGTATGCAGTTTGTACCCACACTACTGTATTTACATTTGTGACAGATCAATTCAATGGTAAATAGAAAGTAATAAGGATGGTCTGTTTTTTTTTAAATACAATATTGACTTTTTAACAGCTTTGCCTCAAAAGTGTTAAAGCAGATATATATATATGAGTTTATACTTTTCATATGTAAAAGGTAGATATAAATGTTTAAAATCTTCCAAAATAGGACTTAAAATATGTTGTTCATATTAGAATTTAATATTCTGCTAAATTATTAATGGTGAAGTTTGTTATATATATATATTTTTTCCTGATTCTTACAAAAAATAAATAAGTAAAATGAATTTTATTTAATAGTCAGAATTGACCAAAAATATGTCACCATTACTATGGTAACAACAGAAAATGTCACCTCAAATTGTGAATTTAAATTGAATTTTCATGACATAAATTGAAATAAATTTATTAAAACCATTGTATTAACATTAGTTAATTCTATTTCCTACTTTGAGTATATCCTGTATCTGTGGTTCCCAAACTGTGTGCTGAGAGGATTACAGTGAATTCATAGGGGTGCAATGAGACATTTAAAATTTTTAAGGGAACACTGAAATACTCAAAATCTTGTTACCAAATCCAACTTTGTTCTGCTTGCCCAGCATGCAGAAAACGTCAAACTCTGATATCAGGATTTTTGGTGAAAGAAAGGGAGACATTTATTGTAGGGCACCAAGCAAGGAGGACAGGCAGCTAACGCTTAAGACCTGAACTCCCCAGTGTATTACAAGCAAGGGGTTTTAGAGGCAGGGGTACATTTCAGGAAAGGAGAAGTTCCAGACAAAATTGTAAATCAATAAATGGAGGTATACATAGGTTTGGCCTCAAAAAGACAGTACATTTTGAAGTGGGGAGAACATACAGATCATAGGTGGATTCAGAGATTCTTTGATTTGCAAATTGGTCTAAAGAAGTGAGGCTTTGTCTAAAAACTTGGGGTGAACAGAAAGGAATGTTAAGGTTGGCCTGTTGGCATGACTCTCTCCAAGCCCCTCAGGAAGAAATTTAGAATACAGAGTGGTGATCAGAGTTTAGTCCTCGGTTGCCCCTTGTCTGAGGTCTGCGTGACAGTGGTCAGTATCTTCCCTCTGGTGGGGGTCTGGATTTCCACAAAACCAACTCAAGAACATATGTTAAAATGTTATCTTTTCGTTTTTATAGGGAAAAAAAATACCTTGGGATTCTTGCTTGGGAGGCTATTGTTTAAGTTATCACTACCTTCTTGCGTATTGGGTTGCTCATTTATTTCTCGAGGCTAGCTAGGTGCCTGCAATTTCCCTTAAAGGAACTCAATATTTTCCCATTATGTCCATGCTTGGGGATGGGGGAGGTAGCAGGCCCCTAAAACAGTTCCCTGCTCCATCTTAATCTATCATATATTGTGCAAAATACTAACTCGAGATAACTTAGAGTTTCAAAGACAGATAATTCTGTATTCCTTTTAATTATGCCACATCTTTACAAAGCTGGAGTGGAGTCTTGACAGTTATTATGACAGAATACAAGTATCATGGAAAGTCAATATGAACATTATGATTACAAAGTACTGTCTTGTAATTTTGTGTTTAGGCAAAGAAATGAATCATCTTTTGTTCCCTTTCTATCACATTTTCTAGGGTGGGCAGTTTAATCATTCAGATATAATAAAGCTATATTTTCTTTTAAATATTCATGATAAACGAGGGTTTTTTGTTCATAATCTCAATGATAGTTTGCCAAATGTTTTATTATTGTGTTCTGGTATAACAGGTTACCACAGGTAGACATGCAATAAGTAGTTTATTATTTAACTGGTCTTCCTTCAGTCCTCCTCCTCTTTGGGTGTCCTTATGTGTGTGTAGGTTTATGTGTTAGGTATGCATGGGCATACCAAAAAATAAATTTTATACTTGCCATCAATAGACTATCAGATTCTCATTAGTCTTAGTTATGAATTGTCTCATCTATTCTATTTCTAGACTGCTTTTTAATGAGATAGACTGATTCTATTTGGGCTGTTCAGAAACATCATGAAGGAATTCTTTGCTGCATTAATGCAAATTTACTTTACACTCTTGAATTCCTTGTCTTCGTAACAGCCCACCAACTCTCCTCTCATATACCAGATCCTTCATGTTCCTCAGTGACCAGGTAAGATAACGCATTTGACTAATTAAAATATCTGCCTCTCTCTGTCACTGCTGCGACACTGTCTCACAATACAATGCTTTACAAGTTTCTGAACAGGCAAACTGTGAGAGTGAGATTTCTTCTGGATTCCAAATAGAGATGAAAGAAAAACATAGTTGCCTTTCACCATTCAAACTCTCCAACACATTCTTCCACATGACCTGGAAACACAGGAGCAAACCAGGGCACACTTGTCTAGGCATCTCCTTCCTTTCTAGATTTTTGTTGTTGTTGTTGTTGTTTGGTCTTTTTTATCTACTCTGTATTTCCCATATTTTATACCCTCCTTTTTTTGGATATAGAATTTTCTCTACTCCAACTCCTGGAGTTAAAATGGCATAATGGATATCACAGCATGAACCAAAAGTAAGATTCTAGGCCTCTAACTGAATGAACCCCTCTTGGCCAAGGGGACCCCAAAGAAACTTAAAACTGAATTCTCAGCCATGACAGGATGGGAGATCTAACACAAATCATTTTACCCCTTCCCTATTAATGGCCATCAAATTTTATAACCTAAGGGCCAGACCAGAATTCTTTCCTTATAGAAGACCACCAACCATGAAGTCGTTTTAACCATCTACAGAATATGTGCAGAGAGTGTTTTCATGTCCTTGCTCATAAATAAGATGTGACCCAAGAGGAAAATAGCAGGTCTGGAGCCATTATAAAAAAGGTATTTTCCCTTAAAATCATCTTGGAGGCATTAGACTGGAACTGACCTCTTTCAAAGAAACTGTGATAGAACCTGAAATAGCCACAAAACTATGGAACTGCTGTCAATAACCTACATGTGTGGACAATCCACCAGTCAATTGTTCTGGAAAGGAAGATGCTCTCTGCTCTCTGGTAGGAGCAAGACTGAAAGTCTTGGAGGGACTGAGGACAGCTGGCCAGTCAACCTGTACATTTATCAACTTCGTAGCTCAACTTGACTTCTCTGTTGTACAGTGTCCCACCCACACCTACAACCTTTGGCTGTAGCTGCCAATTTCTGTATTATAAAATAATAGGTAGGAAATATACCCCTTAAGTGCAAATGGAAATGAAGCAAGAGTGAAATTTAAAAGCATTCATTCAAATTAGGCTGCTATGCCCAGATATTTTCCATTTCAAGTTGTCTTCCCCTGGACACATATCAAATTACAGAAACTTTTGTCTCCCCAGGCATTGTCAGAGTTTTTGTACTAGTTTATAAGATCCATACTTATGCATTACGTGCATAGCTTCTCCAAAGTTGACTTGGAATAGAAAGTCTTCCATTGTTAAAATTCCTTTCACTTATCTTTATTTATAAAATTTACCATGCACTTTTCACAGCCTGATGCATTATGTGTTTTTCATCTATTTTAACTCTGGGGTAAAAAATGAAGAGGCAGCTGCAGTTATACACTTGGCCCTGTCGCTCAGAGGAAATGGAGTATATGAAAAACTTTAATCTTCACCGTGCACGGCTCACAGGCTTATTCTAGTTTCCTACCCACATGTTTACTAGTGAGGATTGAAACTGTCAGAATGCCATATATATCTTCTCTTTTTTAAACAAGCGCCCCCCCCCCAGCCCCTGCAAACACACACGCACACACACGGAAGGCCATTTTCTGACACATTTGCTGGAAGCGTTGGCATAAATATCTCTTCTATTTGGAGTTCTGCTTGAATTTTCAAATTCATTTAGGTCCTCATATTACAAATCAAATAATTGTTCTTTTTATCATCATTCATAATTATAATTAAACAACTGCATTGGAGACATTTCTTTCCATTGCTATTCTAAACAGGGTATAATCTAGAAAGGCTGGATTATTTTTTTCTTGTTGAGTAATGTATCCAGCACCTAGTATTTTGGCAATGATTAAGTTCTCAATTTTTGAATAAAGTGATAAATGAATTTATGGTGATTGTCATTAAATAAGCAATAGAAAGAGAAAAATAGTGAATAAAACAAATTCGTTTTCAAAAAAATCAAATTTCAAAATGGTGCCAAAGGTATAGGTTTTAGGCAGGGGTTTTTTTTGTGTGTGTGTGTGTGTGTGTGCATGTATTAATAAGTGTGCTGTCTAATGGTGAAGCAGAAGTGGGAAGTTTCACACTGAATGATTTTTAATCTGACTTTAAAACAAAAATGCAAATTTTTGCTTTCTTACTAATTCTTATATATTTATTTAGATTCTTTTGTCGCTCCTATTTGCAATAGCAGCATAGAGCAAAGATGGTGTTAAATTAGAGATCACTTAGCTTGCCAAGAATGACTTTCTTTAAAAGACATAGAGGGTTTTAACTATTGTTGCCTTATGGATAAATTCATTCAAGTGAAGAAATAAGCCACTAGGATAGAATTACTTAGAATTACTCAGATTTGTCTATCTGAGGATTTTGGATAAAACTCTACATTAAGTTAAGGAACAGATGGACAAATGTTATGTTTTTTTTCCAATCTGTTTCTCATTATATAAACTAAATTGACTGTTTTGCATATGTGTGGGTCAGAGTACTAAGTAGCTCTTTGATCTTTTCCATTACCACAAATACTCCTATGTCTGGTACGCAGATGCCTTTTAAAAAACATATTAAATCAGTTGGTACTTATCTAATCATTTTAATACTGTGATATTGCTTTTTAGACATGTTAAAGGAATAAACAAGAAAGTCATCATTTGATTGGTCAGAAGTTGTAGTCATAAAATTAAACAACTAATTTTGTTACAATTATAATAGTATATTTTGATACATGTTTTACCTCAAAGGTATATGATTTCATGTTTTTGCACTACCTTGTACGTGTTTGAAATAGTTTACAAATGAGCTTGAAGTTGAGCTTAGTTTTATACATAATAGCATTTTGAAATTAAATAAAGGTATAGAAATAAAGTAAAAAATATTTCCAAAACTATATCTACAAAAAGTGTTCAGTAAATTAAACAGAAAACACTTAAAGATACACAAAAATTTTCCATGATTACAAAAATAATTGGTAAAAAACCCACTAAAATACATGCAAATATATGAGTATAATTATAAAGTTTTAATGAACATTTTTTAAATGATAGCAATAAATTCTATAGAAACACACGTTTATATTCCAGGATGGAAAGGCAGACTGAATATAAGAATTCTTGTATCCCCCAAATGGATTTATAATATTAAATTTATTACCATCGCAAATATGAACTTGATAACTTGATCAAAATATTCACCTAGAAAAATACTCACAAGAAAAAATGTATATATCTAACTGTGTTCAAGAACAACAATAATGGGAACTTATTTTTTCACAGATAACAAAAACACATGTGTGAGAATTTAAACTTTGGCACTGACAATTCAGTTACCTTCAAACATCTATGAGTCAACTTACAAGGGCATCTGAGAACTTCAGTATATCTTGAAACCACAGACAATGTGCAGGGATGAGTATTTATAATTAGACTCATTACCTATTAGCCTCCCACAGCTAAGTGTGCACCATCAGCCCACTTCACGTAGGACATGGTTACTGGTAAGCATTATCTTAAAGACATATGACTTCTTCCAGATCATGTCCGAAGAACAGTGTTACTAGTTCATTCAGTATTCTCATGTTACTTGGATTTATTTAGAATATACTATAAGCTTTTTCATGGGTCGAGAAAGGAAGGATAAGGGAGCAGAAATCTGTGATCTAACTTCTTTGTTTCATCCTTTTCTCCCTTCTACACATTCTTCTCCACAGCAAAGGTGAGGCTTTCCATAAGCTTTACTTTCCTGGAAGGGGCTTCCATTTAATCATATCCTCTTTCAACTTGAGGCAAAATGGAAGCATGGCATGTTTTATCAGGACACCTGCAACGTGCTCATCATTTAAGGAAATAGGAAATATTAATATGACTGTCATTTAAAAATAGAGACAAATGTAATAAAGAAAAGGTACTAGTAGTGACTTGTAGTTTTTACCAATATCCAATTCATTCAGAACTCCAATGTAATGTAATTAATATACACCAATTCTAGGTCTACTCTGCAATAATCTGGCAAGCTTTCAGGTGCACTCTCTCTTTCTCTTTATGCATAACTAGAAGGACTTACAGGCCCTAGAACCTGTGAGCACCACAAACATAAACAGGAAAAATGCTTTAATCACCGCTTGGAGCAGAGTCACACAGAAGAGATTCCTGGCAAGAAACTGTATTGGAGTCTGTGCAAGCAAGAAATTCATTTTTATTGCATGAAGCTAAGATGAATTGAATTATAAAAATTAATTAAAAATCCATATGAGGATTAAAAAAGTAGAAATAAAATTGGAAGCAAATAATTGAAGTTTAAATTTGTGTTGTGCAAATTATTAAACTTGATGTTGTCATAAATAATGTGTTAATTCCATAGCTTAATTAATTTTACTAGATTACAAATAACTTTATGCTTTTTTCCTGGGTTTATATAAATTAATTTAACCTTAATTTTCTCTCTTTTCTGTGACTGAAAACACTTAAATTTCCATGTATTGCAATCTTTAAGGTTCTATATTTTCTTAATTGTCATAAACAGTAGAGAAGATTAAATGACATCAATGTAATATTACCTACCGCAAATATAATTTTAGTAAACAACTTATACAAACACTGAGAATTCTTAGCAAATACAAAAATGATATATTCTTTTGAACGTGTACGATATGCTCTTACCGGAGAAACAGAATGTTGGCAATGTGATGTTAAATTTATATCATTTATGATGTGGCTTTTAATTTTGTGATTCTTATTTATTATTATGAAGTTGTATTTAATACTGAATTTAGATCTATAAATTTACTGATGTAGCTATTGAAATAGTCATAGTTTGTTTTACCCTGGAAATCTATGAAATGAGAAAATTTTTAAATACATTTCAATATATAACAGAAAAAACAATTTAACATTCCCATGCCAATTAATAGGCCATGTAAATGTTTATTATTTGGCACAACATTTAAAAAGGTTGCATGTTTTTCACTCATCTGTGAAAGCTAAATATTAAAAATAATTGATCTCATGGAGACAGTGAATAGAATGATGGTTACCAGAGGCTGGGAATTGTAGTAGGGATTGGGGGATAAAGTGGGGATGGTCAATTGGGTGCAAAAATATAGTTAGTTAGGTAGATAGAATGAATAATATTTGATAGCACAACAAAGTGAGTATAAGCAACAATATGTTAGGGTATACTTTCAAATAACTAAAAGAGTGGAATTGGAGTGTTCTTAACACAAAGAAATGATAAATGCCAGATGTGATGAATACCCCAATTATCCTGACTTGATTAATTCACATTGTATGCCTCTTTCAAAACATCACATGTGCTCTATAACTATATAGAACTACTATGTACACATAATTAAAAACTTTAAAAAACAAGTTTGCATGTATTCATTCATATGTAATACTCATTGTGTTAATGAATACCTGAAACAGCTACATAACATAGACAGATTTTGGAAAAGTAAGTTTATCACATAAATTGTTAACCATATATTTAATGTTTAACGATTATTTTTATGTATTTCAAGAAAATGAAATTTTTAAAAATATAATCTAGGATTCACAATTTTAAAACACAGGAGAAAACAGTATGAAATTTTAGTGTTCTAAATGAATAAACATGTCCCATTATCTGTGTAGGTACATGCTTAAATGATTTTTGCTAGTATTTGCTAACAGCAGAGGGAGATATTGAACTACAAATTAAGATTTTTCAGTGCACATCTTTTACTGAATGATTTATAGCCAGTTAGACATTTGATTTTGAACTTGTTTTCCTTCAGAGAACACCTACATTTACAAATATTTTGTGAAGATTTTTTCCCCCGAGATACGTTAAACAACCAAAAAAGTGTTTTATAGAATCTAAAAATTAATGAACTTATAAGAATATACCATTTGATATTTTGCTTAACTGTCTCAATTTAAAATGTCAAATAACTTAAAACTTATGCATTTTATATTTTATTAGAACAACCGGGGCAGTAAAGCATGATTTTTACACTCAGCAAGACCTAAATAAGTGTCTCTATTCTGTTATCTACTAGCTGTGTGACCTTCAGCAAGTTGTTTTTCTATTCTAACTCTTACTCTCCTCTCCGTAAAATGGGGACAATAATAATACATCCTTTATAGGGTTTTTGTGAAGACTAAAATATATATCTATACACACACACACATATACACACAGAGAAAGACAGAGAGAGTATAGGTCTCCACCAAAGTAAATTTCTATTAAAGACAGTCAATATGCCTTCATTAATGTTCTTAATATTATCATTACAACTTTTAAAATACAACAAGTACTCATTGAAAGAGTGATGCATGAAAATACATAAATATACAATTATTTATTATATGAAATCTAAAATATATAAAATAATATCAATATTGTATATTTATATTTTGTAATGCCTTGTGTCCTGGAGTAAAATATACCTGACATAACTTATAATAGGAAATATGCAATTACATTTTTGTTCATGGTACATGAAAATCGTCCTAATATTATTTGTAATATAGAATTTGTTTTTTATGTTTTAGGTTTTTTTAAAAAAGCTGATTATTTATTTTAAAAATGTAATGTCATCAGAACACATGCCATCCCAATTACATAAGTTTCTTTAAAATGGGATTAAAGAAATAAAAGGTGAGGCTAAGATAACATTGATACCAAATAAACCTGATCTTGAAAGAATGTTGTTTAATGACCTCATTCGGAAATATGAGATTGGTTTTAATTATATTGAAATTAGGGGAACCTGTGGATTTGTTTTAGGTTCGTAGCATTGGACCCAATGTTTTATTCAATTTAGACCCAACATTATTCTATGGAGAATGATTAAACCTAGCTCTTGTTAAATTATGTTAGCTCATTTTCTGATTCCTTTTATTGTATTGCTATGTGACGTAAGGGATGTTTCTGTTAATCTCTATCAGAAAAGTGTTTTTCTCATTAGCAGGTCCTATAGCTGATATTTCTAACATTTAATTCAACTGTTGTGAATACATAAGCATAAAAAACTGTTTCTGGTAGATATTAGATTTGACATGGATCTATGAGTACAGATAAGACTTTGATAGGCAAGATACACAACAAATGGTAGCTATTTCAGACAGAAGGAAGAGCTTAAGCAAAGGTAGTTTGAACAATGGAGGAAAGAATACTAAGGAATCAATTTTAAGTATAAACTAGCATTAGGTTTTATCTATTGTGCAGGGAACATATATGAATTTAACTAGGAGTCAAACGATGTAGAATTTTGGACTGCAGACTGAGTTGTTAAACAAGCAAAAGGATAGAAAAGTCTTAGTCATTAAAACAGCCTAATCGTGAATTTATTTGCCAAACATTAGCTGGTGTTTCTGAACTTGATAAAGATAGTTCAAAAGTGGAGGGTCGATCTTCTAGGAGAGTCCTGAGCACTTACACATATTATGTGAGGCATGGGATAGTGAGATTGAAGTCTTAAAAGGGGAGGTCAAAGGGCCTAAAGACATTTTCTATAAACCTTTGGACATCAGAGTAAATTCATTTATCCTATTAAAATATGCACAGGTGAAGTTTAGTCTACAGGTATTTTCATATATAAAAGACCATATTCAATAGCCCAAACTCATCAATTTAGAACCACATAAGGAAAAATTTCATTAAGAAATGAAGAACAGAGGCTTACATTGGAATTTTTTGGCACATCTTATAATACTTTGCAATTTATAAAAGATGTATTTGGTGCAAATATATGGCAGAGTCTCTCCTTAACAACAAAGGGTCCATGACTGCTTAAACAGTATTAATTTGTTCTCTACATCTTCTTTAATACTTGCCTTCTTTATTTTTACAACTCATTCAGTTCTCTATTCTTTAACTCATTTATGTTTAGATGTTGAATTGTTTACTTTTCTGTTTCTTCACTTTCAGAACCTCAGTTTCTATTTGTCCAGTTGATCTACCTGAGAATACCGTTGCAGTGGAGTTGGGGCTACCAGTTTTCTCTACCATATTGCTTTTACAATCATCCACCTGAGTTGCAAAATAAACCATACTCTTCTCTTATTTATATATCCATCATGTAATATTTGACATTAGAAAAAGTATTTTATCCCCAGATTGAGATGCGTTGAATTCAATTAATTTGTAACAGTTGGGTAGATGGATGGTTGATGACTTTGACTTAACAACTTTGCTTTGACATT
This sequence comes from Indri indri, assembly GCA_004363605.1. Taxonomy (NCBI): domain Eukaryota; kingdom Metazoa; phylum Chordata; class Mammalia; order Primates; family Indriidae; genus Indri; species Indri indri. The sequence continues at coordinate 38,799 of RJWJ010003659.1, forward strand.
CCCTGATTATTGCCAAAAATCGTAGGGTGTATGTGAGAACCAAACAATAAGCCCTGCTAAGAAATATCGTAGACAAGTGCTCTTTTTTCCAATCAAGTACCAAACCAATGGCATACTTCATCTACCAATCTATAACATAAAGTATGACCAACATGTTAGGAAAAGATATGTGCTACGAAACACAAGCCCTCCACCATTCTCTATACTAAGGATGAGCTTGATGAGTGGTCAGTCTATGATTCATTTGCCTATATTGCATTATTTCAAGGAAGAAAAAATGCAAAACATAGCTTTTAGTTCTATATAGATCAATGTGATGTATTTTAATCCAATGAAACTTTAGTGGACATAAGTTATGTGTTACACATTATTGAACATTTACTCAAACTCATAAAATATTTATTCTTTTTTGCTAGAATAGTATGAGAAAATAGAACTATATTTTAATTTTTACTTGAGAGTAAGTCTCTTGCTCATTCTCATTAGCCACTCAATAATCAATTACGTCAGACGAAAGACACAAGAACATGTGAGTTTAACTTACCTAAAACTTTCAATTAAAATCATGAAAATATTTTTCATAAAGCTCATACTGACTAATGACCCAATAGCTTGTATCTCCCCTGAAGGGAAAAACAAAATTTTTCAAAATTATTTTAGAGAGTATACAAGCAAAAAATGTTGTAAGAAAATCTATCTGAATAACTTAAAACAGAGGACAGCCTCTAATGGCTGGAAGCATATATGAGAGAGCAAATGGTATGATAGGACATACCACACATAAGCATAATGGGATAAAACAAGGCATAGGACAGAGAAGAGGGAGAAATTAATATTTTCTGAGACAATAAAGAGATAGTTTATGGGGTCTTCAATTTTTTAACTTTTATATACCAAAGGAGTATTTGGATAAGTGATGAAGAAGTCTACTTTGAGATACTAAAAGAATCAAAACTAAAAACAAAAAAGTGAATTCAATTAATTCTTTGGTGATTTGTGAACAGTGGAGAGAGGACTCAGAAAATAACAATTGTAGCAATGTTTACATTCAATTAGTGGAAAGAAAAATTTGAATTATAAAAAATTATCATGAGGTCATGCAAGCAGAGATATTGAGACTATTAAATAAGTAATGTGGGTTAAGTAAAAATCCAATGTTAGAAAAAGTGAATATTTACGTGGAATCAATAGTATTTGAAAACAAATTGATTTTGGCAGTTGTGTGAAATAGAGAAGCTCTATCAGTTTCCCCAGTAGGGAAGGTAAACTGATATAGATTACAATATAGAAATGTAAGACAACGAGCATTCTTCTGGAAGAACATATAGATTTGTTTCTGAAAAAATGCATTATCATATATAAGGATGTGTATTTTAATCACAAAACTAAAGGTAATGTTTACCTTGCCTATTTTTATTTCAAGTGTTCTATATATTAAAGTATTACTCATTTATAACATATGATCATAGCAAAAAGACATATATTCAAATGTATTTACTTGAAATACATATTTGTACTCTTCCTAGTTCAAAAATTAGACTAATTAAAATTCTAGGTTGTTTATATTGAGTCTGTTCTGTTAATCTTATCACCTTATGCTGCTCACATGTTAATAAATTCATCTATTGCTAACATAGTACAAATATATGCATATTTATAAAGTCCATATGTATTTAAATGTATATGAGTAGGCTATTTGTTGTTTAACTTGTTCAGGCATAATGGCTTAAGACAGAAATATGGATTCATTGTTTATTATTTATTTACTGTCTATCTGGATATTGTATTTAAATATTTAAAGCAGCTGTGGTAATGTACACTAATATATAAATACATGCCTAAGTGTACTCAAATCAGCCTATCATAATATAAGCAATATAATTTGCCATGCAGATATGGTAATAAAATTAATATGTGAATCAATATATAAAAAAATATATATTCTCTCTTAATCTCTAAATAAAATAAAATTTCTGGACCATCAAATATCTTACCAAGTGTTATTAGTTTGGGTTCAACCATAAAAGTAGAACTTCTAGGAAAGACTGACAGATATATTTGTTATAAAGATAGATAGATTTGTTATAAAATTATGACAGCTGGTGAGGCGGTCTCTGTGAGTCTGTTGTCTTTGTATCTAATACTGGAGTTTGAAGTCCACAGAGCAGGAAGTCAGAAGGGAAGCGCACAAGCAGGATAAAAATCATTATGAGCTTAAACCCCACAAGGACAAACTGAAATCCGTGTGCGTTCTTTTTGATTCTGATCCATGTAACAGGTGTTCTGTAGAAGAAATCGGGGCCTTTGTATCACAAAGCTAAATAAACTCACCAACTGATAAAAGTTCATTATACTAATACATTCCAATAATTTCCTAATTTTCAAAACTTTTTCCAATTTGTTTGGGATATAATAATATTAATTAAATTATAATTTTGTCTTAGAAAATAATGAACCAAATAAAACTCTTCCAACAAATGCTCCATTAATTTGATAGTCATACATCCTTGCACAAAGAGTTTTAGTATAGCCAAAGGGCAACTGAGTTCACTGTGCTGGAGTTACTACCAGGGACACATCGCAGATGCCAGCATCTCCCACATGTTCTGAACTCAAACAACTTGTGCTGCTGACATGGTCAAAGTAGTGCCAAATGCCCCATCACTTACTCCAACACATACCTTACTTAACTGTTCTGGGCAGTGTACAACAGTTCCACATACTCTCTTGGCTGCTTTAACTTTCGCAGGCCATTTGCAGAAGTACCTAAAAACTCCTAGGTCCCCTTGCTTCCTCCAGAGGTAATGCTGGACTAGATGTGTTAACGACTTGGAGTCTCAATAAATAATTTTTCATATATAATATCTTTCATCATGTCTAAATTTTATCACAACTTTTCTCTACTAAACGTATCAAAACCTAATTCCAGCCCTCATATTTTCTAAGATTTTTGATATTCAATAACCCCTAATTAAAGAAATCATGCCAGAAGAAAAGGTCTATACATGATTGGTATTTGTGGCATTCTACTGAAGTTTGATTGAACCAATACATGTATATTACAGCATACAGCTGATTCTCATTATTTGCAATAGTTATATTTTATAATGTCACCATGAACATTGAATTCGTGAAAACTGAACCATTGTTCCTAGGAGAAATAGAAGACTAGGTTTCTGCCAACCTCTGGTCACAATATTTTCATCAGTTGATTAAACCATAACCTTATTTTATGTGTGTTTCCATTTTAAGACATCTTTCATATATATTGTTGACTCATTAACACTGAACTCATGGCCAACAGCACTATAACTTATGTCTCAGTGAAGCTTTTCTAGCTTTTCTATTTTCTCATTAAGGCACATTATAGCTTTTTGTTGCTTAGGAATATTAGATAGCACCTCAGCACTACACTTGGGTAATATGTTAAACAACGAAGCCACCAAAAACACGTAGAAAAATGGGAAAAAATGTGGCATTAACTCTGCTGTGAAAAATATACTTGTTCACAGTATCAAACCTGAAACAAAAGGCAAAATGTCCACATCTTTGATCTCAAAAGAGAACCTGCACAGCGACTCAAATTTTGGTGCTCTGTGCATCCATATGTCTGCAAAAAAGCAACAGCAGTGATTTTGGTCTAACAAATATTAATGAGTACCTAGCACTCTGGGAGGTCGAGGCGGGTGGACTGTTTGAACTCAGGAGTTCGAGAACAGCCTGAGCAAGAGTGAGACCCTGTCTCTACTAAAAAAATTGAAATTAGCTGCACGACTAAAAATACATGTAAAACATTAGCCAAGCATGGTGGCGCATGCCTATAGTCCCAGCTACTTGGGAGGCTGAGGCAGAAGGATTGCTTGAGCCCAGGAGTTTAAGGTTGTTGTGAGCAAGGCTGATACCACGGCACTCTAGCCAGAGCAACAGAGTGATACTCTTGTCTCAAAAAAAATAAAAAAATAAAAAAAATAATGAGTAGGGAAATTCCAAAATACAAGATCTGTGAGTACTGACAGTTGACTATATTGCCATTTAATGTTATCACTTATCATAGTTATTCTTATACTATTTATATATACCATGTGAACAAAAGTTCTCTGAATGAGGAATTTGGAGGAAAGAGACTTTATTCCACGCAACAGTTTGCGAAATAAGTAACAGGTGTGTTACAAAAAACAAAGGAGGTGATTGGGTTTTACTGCAAAAGTTCCTGCCCAGGTTCCCAATCAGGTCCATATATGCAAATGAGGACTTGAAACTTTCTTACTTCTGATGAGTTGATGCAGCTGAGTTCTCATTGGTCCATATACCTAATCTCTGATTGGCCAATACAACTGAGCTCTGGTTGGTGGAGGCAGGTGAGCAATGATTGGATGGTTCAGGTGACCTCTAAAAGTCCCAAAGTTAAAAAGATGCGGGTTTTTGGGGAACTCAAAGTACGTGTGTGACCTCTAGTTGGCAAATGGCTGCTTGACTTTTTTTTTTTTTTAATTTAGGCCCAATTAGCCACTTAGGATCCATCTTGAAAGATTGGCTCTTTCGGGTTCACATTTGTTAAGCAGTATATGGGAAACTACCAATACCAGGCATTACATACCAACCAGAAAGAAATGCTCTGAATATTAGCTATGAACCTTCTGGAGTGATATATTAGTAAATTCATGGTAAAGCTGTGACAATACTGCCAATTTAACAATCCCAAAAAAGAGAAACTAACAGAATTCACTTGATTATGCATAAAAAGGCAATTAAATATATACATATATTCTTGAATGCATATAAACATATTCAACAACAAAAAGAATGAAACACTTATGTAAGTTTAAAAAATGGCATTTTTGCTTATTTTATGGTTCCCAAAAAGTTCTTTATATTTTTGTTTGATATAACACAAAAAAGAACCATAAAATCAAAGGCTCATGTTAACCCTATCTCTGTTACTAACCTGTGAGAAAATTATGAATGATTTATTGCTCACTTTTCCTGAATTTTAATTTATTTATGTAAATAGTGTTAGATAAATAATCTCTAAAATCCTCTCATGGATATATCAGTACTTTTAAGAATTTTGATATTATAAAAGTTCCAAAAATTGTCTATATAGAGGTATTTGTGTGTGCATTTATGAAAGTTAATGTGAGCATTCTGAATTTATAGTATTGTCATAATTAATTGTTATACTATCCATAAGTCCACACAAATTTCTCAGCTACAAAACTAGTTTACCTATTTACAAGAGGAGCAAAAATGAGAAATTCAATTTATTTAAAGACCTCAGTATAAGGCTAACTAGAAATCACAATTTTAATAAACTAATGATTATGCTTAACATAGCATTGAGAGCTTATTTTCACAAATTGTATGTATGTATAACAAACTTACATGTTTGTTTTAAAGAGATGATATAAATGGGTTTTCTGAGAGAAGTAAGAATAGAAATTGATAGCATGGAAGAGGATGTACTATGGTTTCAGCTCATTTAGTGAAAGAATAACAACATAATTATTAATAGCAGGGAGGAATTCAGGTAGCTTAACTACCATATTAGGGCAGAGTAAAATAACTAACAGCCATAATGATATCCTTGAGGCACCAAGAAAAACATAGAATTTAATGTCTTAAGAATTTAACAAAAGACAACAAAATTAAATCCTTGGAAGGATGATAAGAAGTATGAAGCTGTTATGTTTGTTATGAGAAGGAAGAACTGGGTGATCAGGAATAGACGATAACACCACAGCCCATTGTCATGTTTGGTGGACACAGGCTCTCATATCTTGCTCCTGTCCCTGTTTGTTCTTCAGATAACCCAGAGATCTAGTGTACACCAATTCCCATTAATTAGTGCACGCCCACCCCTTCAATTACTGAAATATATCTATATCAACTGTGGGCTGGGATGAAGATGGCAGGGATGGAAGGAATCATATGTAGTTTTGGGGGAAGATTATGAATCTACTTGGAAAATTTTATAAAATATCTGTACTCCCACCCTAGATCAAGAAGACTGCAAGAGTTCCTGAGATGCAGAACATGTAACATGAATCCTAGCCTTAAGGCTTCTGGCCTATGTAATGCACAAGAAGCTCTTTCCTCAGACACAGGGTATTGTCCATTTAGTGTTGCTATAAAGAAATACTGGGTAGCTTATAAAGAAAAGAGGCTTATTTGGCTTATGGTTCTGCAGGCTGTACAAAAAGCGTGGCTCCAGCATCTGCTTCTAGTGAGGTCTTTAGGGAGCTTCAAATCAAGGTGGAAGGCGAAAGGGAGCAGGTGTGTCACATGGTGAGAGAAGGAGCAAGGTGCGGGAGGTGCTACACTCTTTAAATAATCAGCTCTTGTGTGAACTAATAGAGCGAAAACTCACTCATAACCACAGGGAGGGCACCAAGTCACTCATGAGGGATCCACCCCCATGACCCAAACACCTCCCATTCAGCCCCAGTTCCAACATTGGAGATTGAATTTCAACATGAGATCTAAAGGGGACAAACATCCAAACTATGTCACATATCTAAAGTAAGCAGAGTAGAATCTTACATAAACTGACTTCCTCTTACGGTCAGTCTTTATGGCAGCTTGATTCTCATCTACGGAGACAGGACAAGAAGTATAGACGATTAGCGTAATGTAGTATGATGAGAAGATTGTTCTAAGTAGCAGTGTCGTCTGCTTAACGAACAAATTCTGAAGCCAGAGTAAAGTGAACAGGTGAAAATCTAGACTTACTAGTTCTGTGCATTGGATATATTAATATTACCTTACCTCTTTATTATCCAATTTTCTCATTGTAATAGTAGTTGCCTCATAGATTTGTTCTAAGGATAAAACTGTTGCTATGTATATAGTAGTTACAGTGGTTATAAATGTGGAGTACTCACAGTTTAATGTAAACCTTATTATTATTGTTATTAATTGAACATCTAAAGTAAAGAATCAAAAAAATTAAAAATATAAGATAGTTTGAGTCTAAATAGAAACTTTGGCATGCTCTTTCTCTTTTTTTTAAGATGAAGCTTTATAATCCTTTGGAAGAACATGCTGAGTAATAGACACTAGAGATTGTCAGTGATTCCTATAAATTTATTCTGTAATACTTTGCTTCTAATTATGCTCATACTTGGTTGTTTCTTTTTTTCTTAAAATATACTTTTAACACAACAGAATAATAATTATGGGCCGGCAATAGTACTGTAGACACATGATCTACATACACAGAGTAAAACTTTGAGTTAGCATGCTAGCCAAGCCTGTTTTTCAGTTGGTAAGAATTTTTTAAAATCCACTAGAGGGTGCCAAAAGAGTGAAAATGCTTTAAACCAAGCAAGGTGTTAAGAATGATTCTCTTAACTCTTACTAATATACAAATATTCCAGGTTAGTTTTAGATTGAAAGTCTTTATTTTCATTCTCCCACCAATCGAAGATTATTAAAATTAATTTCTACTGATATCAAAGATTAATTATATTTTGTGGAAGACGTTTCTCTATGTAAAGAAAGGAAGAGAAGGTAAGTACTATTTTGAATTGATTAATTTCTTAAGATAGACAAGCTATGTTTTAAAAATTATTTTGCTGCCAAACGATTCTTTAAAGCTGTAGAATTTCTAAATTTTAGTAGGTTGGAGCTACAGATAAAAATGACCTACTTATTAGAAATGCCTCTCTGATCATTATTATTAGCTAAAGAAAAAGAAAATATTTAAGGAGTATTTGTTTTTCTGTAGTCAAGTGACTTCAAACTTACTCTTTGCGGATGAAAGAATTTAAAATCCTTCTTAGTGCAAATGTGTGTTTTATGAAGACAGAATTTTATTTTTTATTGCCCAGGATAATCTGATATAATATATAAAAATTTTATTGGATATTTCCGCCAACAGACTGTTAATAGGTCACTTCTCCCTCCTCCCCTCCCCCAAAAAACAAGCAAACAGTAACTGTCCATTTAAACAAATATCACTTAATATAGCCATTTTATTAGAATTTATGTTTTTATTAGAATTTTCTAGTATTAGTATTTCATTATTATTATTTATTACATATCCTAATAGCCTGTGTCCTATTTCAGTATATGGAAACATGACAGTTATGGCTAAAACTGATCTTATTTTCTTAAACACATAATATATACAGTAACATTAGATGTGATATGCAAATTTTTGAAATATATTCTAAAAAAATTCAATTGTTCTAGAAGAGATATTAGAGCTTACTATACATAAGATGTATACAGTAAATAATAAAAAAGGTATTTACACTAACAAAAATATCCATGTTTTTACACTACATTTTTCGGGTAGGTGTATAGGGAAGCTGTAAAATGCATTTTTGTGTGTTAAATATAGATTGATTCTGAATGAATAAGTCTGTCCTGGTATTGGAGTGAATTATTTATAACTCCAAAGTTTTTTCTTTAAGTTACGTAATACTTTTAAAAATGATATATACCAAAATGTATGCTATCTTATGTTGCTTTAGACTTTTTAAGCAAGATTTCTTTAAAAAAAAAAAAAAGCTAACTTTATTCAGTGAAATTTGTCACTGATGATTTATTCACTACCTAGGTGAATATTAATACACAATGATGACAGTAATAGTTCAGTAATTTTTTTACATTAATTCCACTGTTATCAAGCCAAAAAGTGTAAATAAAATATGTATTGATTTATCTGTTGAACTGTGCGCTTCTATTTCTCAACAAACGTGTACCTGACCAATTATTTCTTTCTTTACAGAACATAGATACAGTTGTAATAAAGTATTCTATTTCTATTGGAACAAATGTAAAGTTTGGTACTTAAAGTTTGCATGTCAACACTCAATCTGAGGTTGCTATTGTCATCATTTATATTATTATTTTGGATTTTTTTTTGCTGTCTAGAAGCATTCATATTAAATATGTTGAATGAACAATTGGTACTTTGGATAGCATTTTCTTGAGTATTATTTGTGCATATAAAATTTAAAAGTTATACTTTCGCTCTATTATGTGGAGATCATCTTCAGGTAGATGATCTCAAAGAATAGTAAAAAAATATATATCTATGCATGATATTTTCAATCATGATTTTACAGCTTTATTATAATGATGTAAGTTGAACTAAATGCAATTGACTTTTTAAAAAAATGGTTGACCATCACAAGTTTTTATGACTATAACTATTAAAATAGGAATGACCCTTTAATGACACAGCAGTGGGTAACAAGCAGAGACAGAGAGATGTATGAGTTATTATTGGCAATAGAAGTCATTCAGGAATTTAAAATCTCTGTCAGGTGGTCCATCAAGCACATGATCTACCACACATATTTAATTCAGTGGCATTTGCCTACCATGATTGTTAATTATCTGAATATAATGTCATTTAGTTGCACAGATGTGTTAGAATATTTATTAAAAAACATTTGAAAAAATAGGGAGGATAAATTTATTTATTTTTAATTTTTTATCTGGATCTGTAGCATTTTTTGTCATATGAGTGAAAAAAAAAATCTATCTAAATATATTCTTGAAGAACAAGGAAGTGAGTATCGGCCGGGCACAGTGGCTCACGCCTGTAATCCTAGCTCTCTGGGAGGCCGAGGCGGGCGGATCGTTCGAGCTCAGGAGTTCGAAACTAACCTGAGCAAGAGCGAGACCCCCATCTCTACTAAAAAAATAGAAAGAAATTAATTGGACAACTAAAAATATATAGAAAAAATTAGCCGGGCATGGTGGCGCGTGCCTGTAGTCCCAGCTACTCGGGAGGCTGAGGCAGGAGGATCACTTGAACCCAGGAGTTTGAGGTTGCTGTGAGCCAGGCTGACGCCACAGCACTCTAGCCTAGGCAACACAGTGAGACTCTGTCTCAAAAAAAGAAAAAAAAAAAAGGAAGTAAGTGTCCTAAAATTATGGTGAAAGCATACAAAAAAATATTTGACTCTTTTGTAGGTGTGCAATCTAGTGTACTATGGAGAAAAAAATTACAAAGTAGGTACAAAGCCTTCCTCACAGAGTGTCTCCCTACAATCAAAATAGCTCACAGTCCAGCATTATTCCAGTGCACCGTTTTCTCTTGCACATTGCTCATTATTACTCACCATGAAAACATTTCTCAACAATTTTGGCCTGTTTTTAGTTGTCTTTTTTTTTTTTTTTTTAAGTTTGCTTAGTCATCCATTTAAAAGTAAAGGGTTGTATGAAATCTCCAACATATTGTTTATGAAGACAAACTGTTCATAGTCCAAGCTTCCAGAAGAAAGGTTTTGTTCTGTTTTTGTTTTGTTTTATGTTTTGTCAAATTAAACAATGGTATCAGAAAATTTCTTCGTGTCAGTAGAACTCAAATCAGCAACAGGAAGTTTTACTATAAAACTTCTCTTAGAATAAAGCAATTCCTTTATCCATCTTATATCTTTGCTGTCAGATCAAATTAAGCATAAAAGAAACTTAAGATTTAAATAACAAATTACACTTTTTGGTAAAGGTATAATGCAAAGGACAGATTTCCTCAACACCTATTCATGTGTGACTTGATAAAATATTATATCTATCTGACACATTTCCTCTAAGAAAAATAGACTTTTCACTGAGAGAAGTCGTGTGCAATTGACCTTCTCATCTACAGAAATGTATGTATATTGCTAAAAAGTGAGAAAGTCTTCTATTCTTCCTCATCCAAAAGTTAGTCCCTTAGTTTACAGTTATCAGAAGTCAAGTGGTCAATAATGATTATGCTTTTACTCTAAAGGAACTGTAAAATATGATTATAAAGTGTTTGGGTCTGAGTCTCTTCCAGTGAAACATGAAAGAGAACCTTAAGGTTAAGATTTGGGAATCAAATTTAAAGGTTAATGTATCACATTATTTTTGAAAGATAAAAGGCAAGAGTCTTCAATTATTATTTTCTATGAATGAGATTTATGTAAATAAGCCAAATTATATATTTAAGTAGATTTTACCCACTTTTTAAATATTTTTTCTTACATTATAAAAGTTATTACTTGCATATACAATGGAGAGGATGGGAAAACAAAATAATAAACCTTTGAGTTGAATTTAAACTAAGGAATTGCTAGTGAATTTTATTTTTTTATTCTTTTTGATTTTTTAAGTTTTACAATGAAACAAACTTTCTTTTGAAAAGATATACACAAATTTAAAGAAAACTTTTAGTGTGAAATGAGAAATAAAATTTGTCTTTATTAATGTTGATAAAATTAGTGCATCGGGGTTTCTACCGATCTATATGTTTAGACATTACTTATAAATATTTGTATTATTTTATTTTAATGGCATTATTATGAGGTTCAATGTAATCTCTTGACAGTACAAAGCATGCAGAGCCCACAATACCTGTTTTTAAAAGATTTGCACTATTTATTTTAAAAGGTAAAATTGATTTAAGATTCTTTTTGTTTTTAAATTTTTTCTTCAAAGAATGAAACCACCAGTCAATATTTAAAATCCATACACTATATTGTTCCCAAAAGGTCACCAAGTTTTATACTTTTTACCTTCAGAGTATTTCAGTATGTCCCAGTCTAAGCCACAGAGGGTGCAGAGTTCTCTCCTTGCAAGCCTTTCAAATTCTTAAATTAAACTCAATCTGACATGTGTCTTGTCTTTACCTCTTAAATGTGACACAAGAAAATAGGAAAGATGCTCTGAATTAGAACTGATCTTATGTAGACTGAATACTTCCCTTTCACTGTTTTATTCTTTTCTCTCCTCTTTTCAGTGCTCAATCTTGGTCTTTTTATTCTATTTGTTCCACATACATTATCAGTTCAACAAATTTCATAAAACATTCTTTCAGCTAGTCTTTGTGGTCATTGGATATTAAGATGACAACCCCCCATCTACGAAAGCAGGAGGGAAGGCATTCTCCTACTATTTCCTAATGCACAATGTATCCAGTTGATTTTAGACTGCTGCTCTAAAACTAACAGAGATAGGTTTACTTCTTCTAACTGCTTGGCATTCTTCAAGGTACTTTCATGTTTGCCCTTAAAGATGCATATTCTGAAAAGCAGAGATATAGTTAAAGGTCACAATAGCACATAATTTACAGGTTGTGATTAATAATTCATTGCTTTTTAGCATTTTCCAATATGGAGTTACTAGACTAAAGGGCATAGATTAGGTGGAAAGGTAAATGAACTTTATCATTTATCACAATCACAAGATAAATTTATTATTAAAACTTGGGGGAAGCTACACAGGAAATGTACTTTCCCATGCAATAATTGGAAATTAAAAATATTGTTAGAATAATGTGCAATAATCATTAGTGTCACATCCTGCCATAAACATTTTGGATAAAAATAGTCTGTATTATTGATTGATATAATAACTGAGGAATTACAGTGGATAAAACCTAGAGTACAACATATTTATCCATAATCATTTTGAATGTACTAGGGTATACCTCAACAGAATTTGAGGTAATGCTGAGTAATTGTCAACATTACCATTTTAAATTAAGTTAAAAGTTGCAGAATGTTCTTCTAACAACAATTCTCTTCCTAGTCTTTTTGTTTCCACCATAAACTTATAGAACAAGTGAAGAATTTTTTAAAAAGTGTTAGTCGATTTTTCTCTCCCTTACTATTGTGTAATTTACCCTCAATTTCTGCACTAAAAAGAGAAGATGTAATATATAGGAAAGGAATTCAAGATAAAGAACTTCAAATTTCTACTATGTGTATCTTATGAACAAAATAGACCTATTCTCAAATTGGAGGAAATGAGAGAAACTTGTCAATCTATAGAGAATTTACTTCTATTTGTCCACATGTAGGTTTGAACAACTTTTGCCCCAGACTATCAGAATATTTCTTCTGTAATCCTGTCCTCAAAAATTAAAGAAATATATTTGGAGTATTATGACTACAGAGTTGAGAGGACAATTATTCTAGCTTCTTGTTTTTCTATTGGTTAAAATTCTAGTTTATAACTGTCTGTCTAAATCATTAGGTTGATTTAAGTTAACTTGGCTGTCAGCTATGAACAAATTGTGACAAAGTGTAATTCTTTATCTTTGGTTTCTCTTATTCTCCTTATTCTCTTTTTCTTTACCTTTATTCTCTTTCCCCCTCTCCTAATCTGTATCATTTCTTTTCCATCTTAAAGCACAAAATGTCATTAAAATAAATGACGAACTCAGCTAGTGGAGAATATAATATCAAGGAGGAATATTAGAAATAATCATAAAACTCTTATCTATTTGAACAAATATTTCACACTGAGGATATCGGAACTACATGAATCTGAGTGCATAACTGCAGGACTTATTATATAATAATCCAACTTGATATTCTTACATTTTCATGAACTAAGCTGCATCAAATCCCCTTTTCTTAAATACAAGTTTCAGAAATGAGACCTACTATCATATGGAAGGCCTCTAAAATCTATAGGCAAAAATGCTTCTAAAAAGAATAAACACATAAAAGATAGCATGTAGTGTATACATTTGGGTGTGACAAGGCTCAGACACATGGAAAGTAGGTAAGGAATGATTTTTTTTTTAAAGCAGCCATTTTGAGAAATAAGGAATCAGGCAGTTGAGAGTTTCATTAGTGATAATTCAGAAACTTTTAAAAGTTTATAACAAGTAATTTTTTAAATATAACCTTTTCAGAAAAAATTCTCTCCAAGGTAGTACTATAAAAATCAGGTTATTGCAATTTCTACATATTTATCTAACCTGTTTAATTTTATCTGTAAAGATATAATTTTATATTTTTGAGAGTGATAAATAGTATTTGATCAATGATAATCATTTTTTAATTAAAGATTTTTAAATATATTTTTTAAAAACCATACTGCCTTTCTAAATAAATATTATGTTATAACTGAAAGAGAATCTCATTTCTAGTTTCATCATTGATTGTTAGCCCTAGGGAAAGAAATAATGATGTATAAAAATTAAATGGTGAATATAAAAATACAAGTTACAGGAAAGCAGTTCACATTAACATTCTAAAATTTAATTAGTGCACAATTTCAACTATAAAAACCACTAAAAAAAAAAAAAAACAATGTGAAGCAACTGTAGGCAGCATTCTTGCCATGTTTTGCACACATGTACAAACACTACAGAACTGTGTCAGTTGAGAATTTAACCTAATGCATCATTAAGCTTGCTATAGTAGCAAAATATATTATTAAACATTTAAAACAACATATTTTTCATCAAAATTCACTTGCACTATATTTGGTATTAAAAGGGAGTGAAAAGACCATTTGCAGAAAGAGGAGGAGTTGAGCAGTCCCAAGGTGGAGCTGTCTCTTGTGTTATATGACACTGGCAGACTAGAGCGCTCTGATGGGGAAGGGCTTAAAGGCTGAGTCAAAAGCCAAGAAGTCTCTTTATTTACGCCTACCTCCCAGCCCTTGGCAATCTGACTAATAACAAACTGAGCTAACAAGAAAGACTAGAAAAGGAGGAAGGAGAACATTGCTGCAGCTTGGATCTACAACCTAAGAAATCAAGAGTGATCAATTGCAGCTCTGTTAAACATCTTGTTTATTTACTGCATTCAGCAGCTTGCAAATGGTTAACTATATGCAAAAAAGTCAGCATAGCTGTGAAGTATGCCGTGAATTTTAATTGGGGGAAAAAAGGACAATTGCTTCAGGATGCTCTAGTATGCACTCTCTTTGAAATATTTTCAATGAAATGCTCAGCCTTCTGTCTTTGACCAGAGGTTTTAACTTTATGAAGCTATTAGACTTGCCAAAAAGTGATATTTGAGAAGGAAGTACATGGTGGTTGGTGTTTTCTTTTTTAAGAAAGGAACTGAATTACTTTGAACACCTCTTCCAGCTGTGCATTACAGATAACGTCAGGAAGAGTCTCTGCTTTACAGGTAAGATGAATGTTTTCGAGTTTTTCTTATATTTATTTTTGCATTATGGGAAAGTGATTAAATTTATATGATTGCTTCCTTTAAAAAAAACTTTGCATTAAAGGATATTCAGTTTCAGGCTTGCTTATTGGCACAACTAACACTGTAGCAGATGCCTGTTTTCTCTGAGCAGCAGACATTTAGTCTAACAGCTGGCTGTAGAGAAGAACAAACATAATAATATGCCACTATTTCTTTTACAACATTCAGTTTGTTATTGGAAGCTAAATATGTGTGCTCTGTGAAGGAAAGATCACTTCCAAATTCTACTGTTGAATTTAAAATATAAGCAGAATATTGAACAATTCTTTCTATTTTGTATGCTACTTTTATTTTCTGACTTGAAGATATGTATTTTCTGAATATATGTAAATGGAGATTTTTTTACCTCTTTAACATCGTATCAGGTATTGCCAATATGGAACCACTTTGCAAATAATTATTCCCTAGCACATTTTGAAGAGTAAAAAATGTATATAAGATTTAAAAAATAATGAAAGTTTATCATTTAAAAATTATATGCTATTTACTCAAGATGCTGTGCTTGGTGAAATGAACCTTATTCTTTCTTGGTAATTTACAGAGAAGTACTTTTAGTGTTTGTAGAAGCTAATCCACAAGTTAAAGATTCCAACTACAAGATGCTTGATTATAACCACAGCCCCCAAAGCTGTTTAAAATCAAAGTATTTCCCTCTGGAAACGTAAAGTCTACTAACTTTTCCTTTATAGGCACTATATTGTCTATATTGTTTCTTCAGTTGACTTTTGCCTCTCAGAAACTTCATACTATATATGTTTTCAATAAAGCAATGTGTTTTCAAGGAATGAAAGTTTACTTTCAGGATTATTGATTGGGTTCTGGTATATTTCATCTGATTGTAAATTTTGATTAGATTGAAATTTACTGTTCACATTTCAACCAAAAAAAAATGAAAGCAATTACCATTTTGAAAAGATGAGTAGTCATAAGATGTGGTGTTTATCTTTCAATTTAGTTTATATAAATTCAAGGTATAATGTTTAAAGGAAGGAAATAAAATTAGATACCATTAGAGTTAAAGATGCTTGCCTTGCCATTATTGTCTTTTAAAAGTTAGAATCTTTTTAAGAATTGCTGTTTTAGATGTATGTCTTAAATTTTTAAGGACTTGGAATTTGTGATATTGTTATCTTGAACTCTCATTTTTTTAACCAAATAAGATATATCATCAAGTGTTTTAATATAATGCAGTTTGTTTCAGATTTCGTTGTTTTTAACTTTAAGCCTTATAGTAAAGGAGATCAACTGCTTAATTATGTGATGATATTCATTGCCCTAAAGCCTGTTTCGGTACCTCATTAGGAAGTCATTTGCTAGAAGTTTACATGAGGCATTGTTTATTCTTTTATAATAGCCTGAAATGTGTGTTAAAGATCATTCTTTCTTCTTGAGTTTTTATGATTTTAACCTAATCCATAACAGAATGTAAAAGTAGCAAGAAACATCCTACCTCTATAAATTCAATATAAAGTATGATTTAAGTGAAATTTGAACAGGCACTCTTAAGCAAGTATATCTGATACTATTGTGCTTATACAAACTACCCTAGACTGAATAGTTTAAATAAAGTTCTTGTAACACTCTATTATATAATGAAAGACACATTTCCATCATAATAACATTAATAAATATCTTCAGTTGAGAAACCAAAGCAGGTTAAAAAACAGACACAGTTATTAGCTGTTGTCTTGTGACACTTAGTTCAAAAATAGAAAAAATGCATACTACAAGAAGACATGCATACACACACACACACACACACATACATACATACTTTATTTCAATCATTTTTACATTCCCTACAGTTCTATATACTTCTGGCTAATCACAAGAAATGAGTCTTATGATATAATCCTCCATTCTTAAATTCATCTATTCTGAATTAAAGAAAATCAATGTTTTCAAATATACAACTGTTTTTCATATCAAAATATCAATGGTCCATTTAGCCAGCACCTCTCTCATCTGTTATAATGCAGGTTATTTATGAGATGTGAATGCAAATTATTGTATAATATTTTAAATTCTCCTTTACCTAAATTGTATATGTTGAACACAATGTAAGTGAAAACTAACCCAGAACCTGCCTGTCCAAGTGTTAGGAAAAAAGAAAAAGAAAACGTGGATGCATCAAGGTACTCGTATTTTAATGGTAGTCAGTATTTTACTTTTTAGAGGAAAACCTATCATTTTGAAAATGTCAGATTCCTCTCTTCCCCAATCCTGCCCACTAAAGTCCCTTGCTATTGCATTTTATTTTCCAGAAGATTTCATCACATGACAACATGAAGCTGTGGATTCATCTCTTATATGCATCTCTCCTTGCCTGTATATCTTTACAGTCCCAAACGCCAATGTCCTCAGCCAGAGGCTCTTGTGATTCTCTTTGCAATTGTGAGGAAAAAGATGGCACAATGCTAATAAATTGTGAAGAAAAAGGTATCAAGAAGTTATCCCAAATAATTGTGCCACCATCACGACCTTTCCACCTAAGCTTGTTAAATAATGGCTTGACAATGCTTCACACAAATGACTTTTCTGAGCTTACTAATGCTATCTCAATACACCTTGGATTTAACAATATTGCAGATATTGAGCCAGGTGCATTTAATGGCCTTGGCCTCCTTAAACAACTTCATATCAATCACAATTCTTTAGAAATTCTTAAAGAGGATACCTTTCATGGACTGGAAAACCTGGAATTCCTGCAAGCAGATAACAATTTTATTACAGTGATTGAACCAAGTGCCTTTAGCAAGCTCAGCAGACTTAAAGTGTTAATATTAAATGACAATGCCATTGAGAGTTTTCCTCCAAACATATTCCGGTTTGTTCCTTTAACCCATCTAGATCTTCGTGGAAACCAGTTGCAAACATTGCCTTATGTTGGTTTTTTAGAACACATTGGCCGAATATTGGATCTCCAGTTGGAGGACAATAAATGGGCCTGCAATTGTGACTTATTGCAGCTAAAACTTTGGTTGGAAAACATGCCTCCACAGGCTATAATTGGTGATGTTGTGTGCAATAGCCCTCCATTTTTCAAAGGAAGCATACTAAGTAGAATAAAAAAGGAGTCTATTTGCCCCACTCCACCAGTTTATGAAGAACATGAGGATCCTTCAGGATCATTACACCTGGCAGCAACATCTTCAGTAAGTGATAGTCACATATCGACCAAGACCACATCCATTTTAAAACTGCCCACCAAAGCTCCAGGTTTGATACCTTATATTACAAAGCCACCCACTCAGCTTCCAGGACCCTACTGTCCCATTCCTTGTAACTGCAAATTCTTATCCCCATCAGGACTCCTAATCCACTGTCAAGAACGCAACATTGAAAGCTTATCAGATCTGCAACCTCCTCCACAGAATCCTAGAAAGCTTATTCTAGCAGGCAATATTATTCACACTGTAATGAAGTCTGATCTAGTTGAATATTTCACTTTGGAAATGCTCCACTTGGGAAATAATCATATTGAGGTTCTTGAAGAAGGATCATTTAT
The DNA here is from genome assembly GCA_004363605.1 of Indri indri. Taxonomy (NCBI): domain Eukaryota; kingdom Metazoa; phylum Chordata; class Mammalia; order Primates; family Indriidae; genus Indri; species Indri indri. Next base: position 57,243 of record RJWJ010003659.1, read on the forward strand.
GAATCTAACAAGATTACAAAAGCTCTATCTAAATGGTAACCATCTGACCAAATTAAGTAGAGGCATGTTCCTTGGTCTCCACAATCTTGAGTACTTATATCTTGAATACAATGCAGTTAAGGAAATATTGCCAGGAACATTTAACCCAATGCCTAAACTTAAAGTCCTCTATTTAAATAACAACCTCCTACAAGTTTTACCACCACATATTTTTTCAGGAGTTCCCCTAACTAGGGTAAATCTTAAAACAAACCAGTTTACCCATCTGCCTGTAAGTAATATCTTGGATGATCTTGATTTACTGACCCAGATTGACCTTGAGGATAACCCCTGGGACTGCTCCTGTGACCTGGTTGGATTGCAGCAATGGATACAAAAATTAGGCAAGAACACAGTGACGGATGACATCCTTTGCACTTCTCCGGGGCATCTCGACAAAAAAGAATTGAAAGCCCTAAATAGTGAACTTCTCTGCCCAGGTTTAGTAAATAACCCATCCCTGCCAACTCAGACTGGTTTCATTATTGTCACTACTCCTACAACAACAACAAATACAGCCGATACTATTTTAAGATCTCTTACTGATGCTGTACCACTATCTGTTCTGATATTAGGACTTCTGATTGTGTTTATAACTATTGTGTTCTGTGCTGCAGGGATAGTGGTTCTTGTTCTCCACCGCAGGAGAAGGTACAAAAAGAAACAAGCAAATGAGCAAATGAGAGACAACAGTCCTGTGCATCTTCAATACAGCATGTATGGCCATAAAACAACGCATCACACCACTGAAAGACCCTCTGCCTCGCTGTATGAGCAGCACATGGTGAGCCCCATGGTTCATGTCTATAGAAGTCCTTCCTTTGGTCCAAAGCATTTGGAAGAGGAAGAAGAGAGGAATGAGAAAGAGGGAAATGATGCAAAACATCTCCAAAGAAGTCTCTTGGAACGGGAAAACCACTCACCTCTTACAGGATCAAATATGAAATACAAAACCACAAACCAATCAACAGAATTTTTATCCTTCCAGGATGCCAGTTCATTGTATAGGAATATTTTAGAAAAAGAAAGAGAACTTCAGCAACTGGGAATCACAGAATACCTAAGGAAAAACATTGCTCAGCTCCAGCCTGATATGGAGGTACATTATCCTGGAGCCCACGAAGAGTTGAAATTAATGGAAACATTAATGTATGCACGGCCAAGGAAAGTCTTAGTGGAGCAGACTAAAAATGAATATTTTGAGCTCAAAGCTAATTTACATTCTGAACCTGACTATTTAGAAGTCCTGGAGCAACAGACATAGACGGAGAGTTTGAGGGCTTTCGCAGAAATGCTGTGATTCTGTCTAAAGTCCAAACCTTGTAAATAAGTGCCTTACATGAGTGTCATCAATCAGAACTTAAGCACAGCAGTAATCCTATGGGAAAAAGAGAAGAAAAAGAAACTCAGGGATCACTGGGAGAAGCCATGGCATTATGTTCAGACAATTTAGTCTGTCCCAAATAAAATAAATCCTTGCATGTAAATCATCCAAGGATTATAGTAAAATTTCTCCATATACTGAAAGTGTTTCACAGAAGTCCTCTTGCACATTTAAAAAGGTTGAACATTTAAGCTTCCTGAATTTTCTTGAATTATGTTCCCCATAAATTAAATAAAATTGGATTTCATCATTTAAAAAATATACCTGTATCTGTAGTTATAACATGTAAGGAATACATTGTTTATAACCAGTATGTACTTCAAAAATGTGCATTGTTAAACATATCTAATTTTCTTGCAATAAATGCAAAAGGGACTGGAACTTAAAAATTATAAATAGTAGTAGTAAAGAAAAAAATGGAAAGGTTGTAATTATATAGGCCATGGGTGGCCCAAAACTTTGAACATTTGAGGATTAAACAAATGCCACTCTTATGCTTTCTGAATTTAAAAAATAAATTGAGTAATTGTTCAGGTGGAATAAATAAGCAATCTTTTTGGTTTTTCTGCACATTTTGTGTAGACAATCTTAATGTCAATGCTGCTGTGAACTAAGGTATGTCATTTGTGCTCAAAGTTTAATTCTTCTTCTTGGTATATTTTTAAAATGCTACTGAGAGTCAACTGTACATATGATTAGAGCATCTATTAAGTTTGCTTTCTTTCATAGCATCAATCCTTTGTAAATCTGAATGACCATGATAGAAATAAGTTTCTTGTGGCAAGTAATTCACAGGTGTAAAACAAATAGAAAAATTTATTTTATTTTTATTGATGTATACTGATAGATGCCATAAATTAGTAGCAAAAGGCACTTCTAAAGGTAAGTGGTTTAAGTTGCCTCAAGAGAGGGAAGATGTAGCTTTATTTTATAAGAAGGTATAGCTAGATTTCTATGAAGTATTTATTCTGTACAGTTTTGTATATTTTTGGTTCACAAAAGTAATTATTCTTGGGTGCCTTTCAAGAAAATTAAAAATACTACTCACGACAATAAAACTAAAATGAAAAGTCTATTTTTAAATGTGTTTTCTTCAGTTAGTCTGGCCTGTAACTCCGTCAAGTCAGGATTAACACACACAAACATACACACACACACACAGGGCGGTTTGTTTGTTGTGCACACAAAGGTGTCTTTTTCACCATATGCAAAAAGGATATTCTGGGTATGAATGACACAGCTAAACTTAAAGTATGCCTAGCAGTTTTCACTTCAAGCAAATCATTTTCCAACACAATACAAATGGAAATGATTTATGTTTCTTCTTTCTAATTATAGACTCAATCACACTGTGGATTTTCACAAGGCAAATGAAATTAATCAAGGTAATCTAGGTCTATTTTCTGAACACCATGCAGACTCTTGCACTGGGTTAGGAATGAACACATTTTATATAAATAAGTACTTTCTTTAGTTTACTTAAAAATATTTCCTTGATTCCTGAATGTTCTATTAAATGTTTTGGCCTTTTGACACTCAACTTTCTGCACTACTATCAAAACATACATTATTTTTTGATTTTTAATGAGAAGACTTCTTGTTGATAAAAACAGTGTGGGCCTGTGCTGCATAGTATGAAGACTAATTATGAGTCTAACATGAAATCATATCATTAGGTTTCTTCCTTAAATTTTTGCCTATATTAATAGAAGCAATCAAAAATTACATATTAAAAGTTTTATTGAAAACTTAATTTTTTCATTAGTTTTCAAAGTTTGGAAGGATAAAGGTGGGGATTCTTCTTTAAGTGTCAATTTCTAAGGAGAAATGTGTGTTTACATGGAATGCCTTATAGGTATCTACTAAAAAATATTCAGCACAGTAGTAAATAACAGTAAACCCTTCAAGGCATTATTTTAAGAGAAGTAGGAACAAAGCAAGGATAGAATTCATATTACTGAACTTCTCTTACTCGATTGAGAATCTGCCAATATTTTCAGAATCTAATCAGGTACACAGAGGAATTAGGAAGACTAAAGAAATTCCCATGCCTGAAGGATCCCTGGAATGGATCCATGAATGCAGACACAGACATGCCCTCAACAGCATTCTTATCTTTCGTGTGGGGAAAATATTTTTTAATGTTAATAGCCTAAAGTAATAATGTTCATTCTTCAACGTGTAATCAAGAGGAACAAATTTGTTTATGAAGTCATGTAAGTATATCTCCCAAATTAAAGTGAAATCCTAAAACTGTGTGTAATTTAAAAGTGGCATAGAAATCATTATGATTTCCTAAGAGCAAGATATTCTAAAGGTTTAAATGTTTCAGTCATTACTCTTTTTTATGTAATTTTTTTCCCTACCAGTTGTTGAGAGTTGGACTTTAACTCTTAAAAGGTTTTATGATCTGTAAGACTTTCTCAGAACTTTTATTAATTTACTTCATTTCTTTTTCCTTTTCCTTCCCAATAAGGGAGAACTTGTATTATATTCCTTGTTTGATTATTTACTTAGCAACCAGTCTCTTTCAGCAACTAATTGATAGATTCAGAACCCCAAGTCCTATTTCAGTATCATCAGCCTTATTCACATGGACCTGGCCTTTAAAAAAAATATATAGCAGTAATTTAATTATCTTAGGTCTGTTTTTTAATTCAAGCAAAAGTTCCACTTTGCTTATTTCACATCAGCACAAATTTTGACTCATGACTGAAAATCAAATTTTTTGTAGTATAATAGTAGTACATAATCATACTGGATAAAATGTTTCAAATTCTAAGTCAATCTGTTAGACATAGGTTGTATTAATACTTATTTAACAAATCATTTTTTGCCAAATTGCATAAAATTGCTTACTGGAAGTTTATGAAAGTTTTCTTCAGATATCTTCCATTGATCTCCATAAATGGGATGGAATTTTACTATCTATATAAGAAAGGATTATATCAATGATGTTACCCTCTTTGAATCAATCTCTTGTATCATGGAGGAGAGAAAGCCTTTCCTTGTTGCTTTAATATTAAATTAACTGCAGTACCATCTAAGCTGCCTTAGAGTGCCCCAATGCCCTGGTCCAATTTGTTCAAAAGGCTTAAGCTTTGATTCAGTATGGAAGAATGTGATATAAGTATCCCCTTCTCATTAAAATGCAACTTTTTAAAATAATAGTGTATTCCCTTCCTCTATTCATATATATATATATGTGTATATTTAATAAAAAAAAAATCCAAAGACAGCTCGCAAAAATTTTCCACATATAAGAGTTTCTACAAAATTATCTTAGGAGACTGTTTTCTACATGAAAAGAAAATTATCCATGTGTATACAAATGCTATTTGAGAAGGGAAATCTGGATCTCCTGGTAATTAGAAAATGGTTTTACAGTGAATTTGAGGATTCTTCTTTATTTCTTTTTCCTGTAGAACACTTTTATGAAGAAGATGGGGTATGATAAAAGGACAAGCTTTTGTTGTAAAATAAGTCACAGTTACACGTCTTTCTCAGGAGGAGTGGTCTTGTATCTGGCAGCCACATCAGGAATGACCTCATTGATGGGGAAGACAAATGATTAAAAATACAATAGTCCTTTTCAACTTTTGAATTCCTCACATTGTGAAACGCAAACATTTGCCCAAATGTTCCCTGAGGTTCACCTCTTAGCAATATGTGAAATTAAAAAATATTATCTAATGGTTGTTTACATTGAATTATAATAAAACAATTATATTATTAAAATTATATTGTTTAACAACTATATCTTTTATAGAAATAATCACTATTATCTGTCTTACAAAACATAACTAGCTTTTTTAAAGGTGAATTTATATTTATGATATATGCATCCATTCTCATGTATATGTAACATACAGAAGACTACCAGATGTAAAATCCTCTTCTAGCTGCTTTGAAAGCATAATCAAACAGACAAATACTCTTCTGTTAGTAAATGTCTTTCAGTGGATTAGTGAATGAAGAATGAAAACAATTCAAAACAACAAATTGTGCACACACACACATAGGTTCATGTATTTCCAATTTAAATTTTTAAAATTCACATTTTTTAACAGTGCTTTGTTTCAGAATTTTAAAACATGAACAGTAGGAAGACTTGACTTTCCACAAGTAATTTGCCTCTTCACATCGCTAAGGTTTTACTAGTGAGAAAATTGATTATCTGAGAATGAGTTAAATATATTGAATTACTTGTGTTATATAAAATTTTGGGCATTTAAATGTCATTTCTTCATATTTGGTTTTGTAAATGTCTTGAAAAGATGCTACATGCAGAAAGAATCTTTTTTTTGCCAAAATGAATTTATTCACTTTTAAATTCATGGTGTTATCAGTGATGGAATCACCACTAGTAAATGTATGTTAAGTGTATTTCCATCCATTTCCTCAGTGTTATGAGCAACTCAAAGGCATATATGCCCCTTTTATTATCCTTGCATGATATATAATGTCATATATTAACATGGCAATTCATAGTAAAGGAAGGAAATTGGACCTCAGGAGTCCTGATTCTCAAAAAATCATATCAGTTTAAAATGCTACAAATGGTTTCATCCAGTAAGTATTTCATTGAGACATTTTGGGCCTGTTCCTAGCACATTAAAATAAAGTACTTTGGTTTAGAAAATATGTGTTTGAAGAAAACAATGCATTATGGTATAAAAACACAATTTCAAAGTATCATCACATCATAAACCTCTAGAATTTATCTATTTTAAATTTCTCATTTTACAGATAAAGGAGTTAAGGAGTTTGCCTTGCATTGTACAATCAGTTAAGAGTAACAAAGCCAGAATTAGAACCCTGTTTTATTGCTATTGTTGATTTATGTTGTTTCGTTTTATTCTTAAGGCAGTGGTCCTCACCAGACTTCCTGTTATAACCATGAGTATTTACAGGCCATATGGGATCACACAAAATGTATGTCTTGCCATTGTACAGAATTTGCTTCTGTGTTTAGGTAAGACACTGTGACTTTTAACGTTATACTGAAAGAAAACTCAGACATTTAACTAACTTTAGTCACAGATTGCATACTTTTAGATTATTTTAAATGATATATTAGTGCATTTTAGGTACAGCTTTAAAAATGCTGAATGGTTTATTAGACTGGACAGCATGCACGTCTGTCAAAGAGAAACTCGTCGTGTAGTTTCTTTTTTCTAATTCACAATAATTAATTGCTATTTATCAATACCATTTATATTTTCAAATGGTTTTAAAGAATTCAATTTATTTTATAGAATAAAAAATTATAATACAAGCAGTTCTCATCATATCACATTGATTTAAAATTTCTTCTATAAACAATATATAGTTTAAGTGTTGTTAGAATTATCATACATGTGGAGATTATGGCAGGAGATATTTTCATTTTTTTAAATTTTTAACACCTCTGCCTGAAGTGACCTTCATCTCCGTGGTATTGCTTATAAGTTAAAACAGATTATGATCTCAATGAATGTATCATTTGAATCCTAGAAAGATAGCTATATTAGTATGAGAAATTTTTTGTCCATTAAAATATACTCTTTTTTTAAAGTAGTTTTGGGTTCACAGCAACAGAGTTCCATATATCTATCCCTTGTTCCCACACAAGCACAGCCTTCCCCATGACCACCATCCTGCAGCAGAGTGGTGCATATGTTATAATTGATGAACCTATGTTACACATCATGATCACCTAATGTCCATACTTTTAAATCATGGCTTACTCTTGTACATTCTGTGAGTTTTGACAAATATATTCACATTTAGTGTATAGTATCATGCAGAACAGTTTCACTTCCCTGAAAATTCTCTGAGATTTGTCTATTCAACCTTCCCTGACAACCACTGATCCTTTTATTGTTTTGATAGTTATGCATTTTCCAGAATGTCATAGAATTGAAATCATACAGTTTGTAAGCTTTTTGGATTGGCTTCTTTCACTTGGTAATATGCATTTAAAGTTCCTCAGCGTCCTTTCGTTCCTTGATAGCTCTTTCTTCTTGTCACTGAATAATAGTCCATTGTCTGAAAGTACTGCAGTTTATTTATCTATTCACCTACTAAAGAGAATCTTGGTTTCTTCCAAGTTTTGGCAAATATGAGTAAAGTTACTATAAACATCTGTGTGCAGATTTTTGTGTGAATGTACATTTTTGACTCATTTGGATAAATATCAAGGAATGCGATTACTAGATTGTACATTAAATCTAAGTTTTGTTTTCTGAGTACAAACTGTCCTCCATAGTGGCTATTCCATTTTTAATTCCCACCAACAATGAAAGTGCCTGTTACTCCCCACCCTGACCAGCTTTTGGTATTGTCAGTATTCTGATAGCTATTCTAATAGGCATGCAGTAGTATCTAATCATTGCTTAATTTACATTTCCCTGATGACATGTGATGCAGAGCATCTTTTCACATGCTTGTGGCCATATATATGGCTCTTTTGTCCATTTTTAATCCAGATGTTTATTGTTGAATTTTAAGTTCTTTGTATAATTTAGATAAATACCTTTTATTTGATATGTGTTTTGTATGTATTCTCTCCAAATCTATGGCTTGTCTTATTTGATTGACAGTATATTTCACAGAACTAAAGTTTTTAATTTTAATTTTCTAGCTTATCGATGTTTCTTTCATGGATAGTACCTTTGGTGTTCTCTCTATAAAGTCATCTCTATGCCCAAGGTCATCTAGATTTTCTTCCAGTTATCTCCTAAGAATTTTTATTTTTTGCATTTTACATTTAGTTCTATGATCCATTTTGATGTAATATATGTGAATGAGTGTAAGTTCTGTATCTAGATTCATTTATCTGCGTGTCCATGTCCAATTGTTCCATCAACATTTGTTGAAAAGATAATACAAAGAATTTTTAAAATGACATACAATTTAAAAATTGATTGTTTTTTTATTTAAACCATATATAAAATGAATATAATTCATTTTAGACTTTATATGGAATACTTGAGTTACATTAATGTTACACATCATTATTGTATGTCTTAGGGAGTATAACATAAAAGATAGACGATTGCCAAATGATGAAGGCTACTATCATTGGTTTTGAATTGTCTGAACCTACAAGAGTGTTGGTGTGAATATAAAAACAGTAAGCCTAGCAGGACCCTTTTTATTAATAACTGTGGTCCTATTTAAGGCCTGCATTATACCACTGGTTTATATTAATGACAGAGACAGCTAAAATTTAGTGTTTGCCTGACAAGAACCTGTATAAGTGGTTTGCATACAGTCAATTTTATCCTCATATCAAAGCTGCAGGTAATAATGTTATCTGCATTTCACCAATAAAGACAATGAGGCTCAGAAAGTTAAATTGCCCAGAACCACATGCATAGAAGTGGCTGAGCTCACTCAGCTTTTCCCAATTTGGAAAATTTTTGCTTCTACTGGCCTATCAACCTTCATCTCACAATTATTTTAGGAAACTATTTTAAAATGTGAATATTTGATTGGGGCAAATACCATGCTGTTCACATTTGCAAATGTCAGGCGCTTACCTCACATTTATCATAATGTTTTAATTTTGAAAATCTTTACTTTAGCTTCTAATTATGTCTTAAACCTATCATTGCTATAAATAGCAGCAATAATATCATTTCTATAAGTAGTGTAAGTATTTCGGAAGTCTGAATTATCCATACATTTGCTTACACTTTACTTAATTCAAAATAAATATTTAATGAGACCGTTCTGTTCTGCAATTTAGACACTGCAGAAGTGCCTTAGTATGAGTCTTTATCCAAATACAAACTTGGAACATCATATTAATAATAGCTTTGAGAACAAAGTAAGGAATAAATTAGAGTACATTTGATCAATTTAGGTAATTTCAAAATTAACAACATAATGTTTGCTTTACAACTGAAAGTTTGTTTTTAATTTGCAATATATATTTACTAATGTCTTTGGGTTTTTAATGCCTCTGCCCATTCCCTTTTTAGGCAGACACATCTAGAAAGCCTGCTCTAGGCAATGCTCATGCAGTCTCACTGTAAGCGAGGTGATGTTTTCTCAACATGCCCCTACATTTTGCTGTATATATAGTCATATAGCCACGTGTCTACTCTGTCTTCTGTACTGTGGATCAACAGCCAATAGCATGCAGGTCACACATAATATACTTGCTGGGTTATAAGAGTATGGAGGTCAATCTCTACTTTCATACCTTTCTCCCACAGGATGTGAAGGTAGATTTTGCCACTTTTAAAAGCTGATATCTTTAACTCACTGACTTTGAAGATGTAGGAATGTTAAAGCATATCTACCTACTTTTCCATAGGAGATTCAGCAATTCTCACTGGAAAAACAACATCTAGGTGGTTTAAAACAAAGGAAAATGGAGTAGGAAGAGTTTACTGATATCAACTTATAAGAAGGTATAATTAAAGAATGACAAGATGAAAGCTGCAGAAGATAAAGATGATCGTTTTGTTCTTGCTTCCTTGTACTCTTGGCCCTTTTTCCTCGTTGGTGCTTCTTTTCTTTTGTACATCATATTTTCTGTAACCTCCTACAGCCAATTGCTGGCCAGAGCTCCACGAGAAATCAAGCTCTCTAGCCCCCTGGGCCTTTATTCTCTCTCTAAGTGGACAGGTCTGTTTCTTAGCATTGTCTCTGTTGTCTCCAAGCAAAAATCAATCAATAAATTAATTAAACATAAATAAATAAAACAAAACAAAAAGTTATCTTCATTTTAGCCACATCAAGATGAGTGTTTTAGTAGGTTTAGCAATTAAAAAACCAGAAACAGCTGAAATGAGTGGAATTTCAGATAAATAGAAAAGCCATTTCAAGAACATAGAGAATATACTTAACAGAGAGTGAGCCCCCATACTAATTAAAATAATGAAAATGAATAAATAAAAAAATGTTTAAAAAAGAAAGAGTGAGCCACAGGGTGTTTATACTCATAGCATAAATTTTTCCTCCATATATTACTTGACATAATTCTCCAATAGATAAGTTTAAGAATAATTCAATGAAGAAACACGTGCCTGGTATAGCCCAACAGTACTAAAGAAACTTGGATCATCAAAATTTTGGAAGCTTTTGGAAACCTGTTCTTACACTTCAAAGTTTCACCAATTTTCAACCAATGTACTATTTCTTGCTCACATCAATCAACTAAAAAATGTCTTTCTCTAAGATGTACCTGGAATATGAACTCAATTCAGTAACTATATTCCTAAATTGTAATATAATTATAAAATAATATATCTAGTAGTATGACTGATATAATAGTGGGATGATATGCAAAGAACATTGGCTTTAGGGTCAGAACAATATGGGTTCCAATTACATCCTAACTACATATTATATGACCTTTAGCAATTTATTTAATTTGTATGAGTCACAACGTTTTTCATAAAGGGCATAGTAACTTGCTTTTTCAGGGTCGATTTAGGACATATTAACAGATATCAAATAATTTCCTCTTCTTGTGCATTTTTGGGAAAGTTTAGAGATAGTATAGTGTTGTGGTAGTGTAAAAGAGAAGAGACTTGGGTAAAGTTAGGAGTGGTAGCTAAATTTTCTGAATTCCATGTCTCTTATTTGTAAAGTGATAAAGAATAATAATGTTCAGTAACTTTGATATTTTTGAGGAACTCTGTGTGAAGTGATTTTGTAAATAAGTCTGCAAAATATAAATACTAATTTCAGTATCTATTGAGAATTCACTAGCCCTAATTGTTAGAAAGTTCTGTCTTGTTTTCAGCTCTAATATTCCTCCCTAAACATCTAACTCCTAATGTAATTTATCTTCTATGTGATAGCTCATCATATAATTTTATAATTTAAGGAAGACTGTTTCATCTGTTTTTGTTTGCTCCCGTAATAACTCTTATCTATTAAAAATGCCAGTTGTTTGTTTCCTCTTACACATGGCATGTATGTGAGTGTGCATCTGTGTGTGTGTGTGTGTGTGTACATATATACAGAGAGAGAGAGAGAAAGAAAGGATGGAAGAGAAAGCATGAATTCATATTGCTGTTTTTTATATATATACAGCAATTTGCTAATGTGTTCTGTAAAATAAAAACTATTAACAGTGTATTTTATCTGGCCACTGCAAAATAAAAATATTCTTCAATTGCAAGCTACAATTCTACAAATGCATATAATATTGCTACTTACTTTTTGGCTGATATTGTACTTACAGTCAGTTAAATGTCTAAAATACTCTTTAACAACAGTGAAAACAAAAGTCCTTAGGTCTTATGTATCCCATCTTATACGTGAACAAAGGGTTTAAATGTACGTTTCTTTCTATGAATTGTCATAATAATATGGTGAACTTAAAATTCAACTGAAACCAAGACATTTCATTTGAGAATAGCTATCCCCCTTAATATGTTTAATGTGAGGGTGCTAAGGGGACATCTATACTTCATGGCCAAAGAAAGGAAAAAATATACACTCTCCAGTAATTAGAATTTTCTAAAATGCAATTGAAAGAGCATTCTCAATTTTTGGAGGCATTCAACCAAATACTGGCAAACGATAGGACAAAACACCAAATGATTGAAACTTTGGTCTGAAGTCTGTTGAATCCAACTATGTGGAAATCATGGATATGGACAATCAATTGTATAGAATCTAAAACAGTTAAACTCATAGAAGCAAAGTAGAATGGTGTTTACCAGAGACTGGTGAGGATTAGGAAGATGTTGGTCATAGGATACAAAAGTTTAGTTAGAGACGAGGAATAAGTTCAAGATATCTGTTGTACGACATGGTGACTGTAGTTAATAATAATGAATTATATACTTAAAAATAATGATAAATATGTGAGGTAATGGATATGTTAATTACTTGATTCAGCGATTCCACAATGTATGCATGTATCAAAACATCATGTTGTATTTCATAATTATATAAAATTTTTATTTGTCAATTAAAAATAAAAATAAAATAAAGTTGCAAAAACCACAAAAAATTAAAAAAACAACAAAAAAGGGTAGGAAAAAGACTAAGAATGTAAGAAATCAAAAAAGAAAGTTGGAATAAAAACATAATTCTCATTCTTTTTCTATCCCAAAAGAAAAAACAATATAATTTCTTAATTTACCATCTGATTTTAAATTACTGGGTATGTTTCTTATATAATGTATTTTTAAAATAAAGTTCTTTGTCTTTTTATGTCAGCTGGGTTCATATGACAAATACATTTTTTATAAACATTTATTTTGTATATATATTTAGAGGAAAACCAGACAAAACATTCACAAAATTTGTAAGGAATATCAGAACTATATGACAGAAATACGAGAGTAATATGAGAAAAAAAAGGTTACTCTTCACAAATGCTACGCTTAGTGAATTAGGAATGTGTTTTCTTCCAAATAGAAAAGTTGCCCACACTAAAGCTAATAAAGATGCTATTGCTGCATATAATACCAAAAAAATTGGAAATAACTGATCTCTAAATCAAAGAAAATGATGCTCCCCCTAGCTCTCATATTGAGTTACATAATTATAGAATACAGAATGCATCCAAATAAGGAATGTAATGATTCAAACCATAATTTGGTAAAATGTTAGTCTCAGCACTACTAAGAACAACATATTAAAAACTGAAGCACCTATCAATAATGCTCATGCATATACACGTTAATATAAAAGGTCATGTGAAATAATCTCAAATAAAGTTTCAAAATTATATTTCTGCAGTTACCATGTCCAAAAAAAAATTACCATTGACACCTACAGGATTTAGGATGAGATAATTTTCAAATCCACATCTTACAACATACCAGGATGTGATCAGACTTCAGTTTTACTACAGGGTCATAGTTCACCAAACAATTTCCTGTTGCCTTTGTTAAAGTTAATACTGCCTTTTCTGTATTTCCAGAGCCTTGCTCTGCAAAGCTCCAGATTAAAGGGATACACGATATTTGTGTTTCTTTAACTGATTTTCCCCTCTGCAATACATTTTTTTCTTTCCCCTGGAGGAACAGAATTCTAAAGGAAAATAACTTCAATGACCTTGCCCTTTTCACTTGAAAATTAACTTCTCTGATAATCAGTCGTCTTTTTGCTTTGGAATTTAGTAAAATGGTAATGCAGTGACATGTAATTGTGTAATTAGTAATAAATTCAAAGGACACAAGAATTGATCTGAGTGTTCATCACAGAGTATTTGGTCTTTCAAAAGTATTTTTTTCCATTACCCATTTCTCTAGTGCATGAGTCACATATACCAATGAAACATCAAAAGAATAAAAATAAAAGCATTGAAGACTCAAACTTTTGTGGCTCAATCATAAGAAGAGAGAAACTGACATGTGAAGATAAGTGAAGATTTTATTTGTAGATCTCATTTGAAGAACAATTATTTGTGAAAAAATTTAAAGGAACATAATTCAGTGTCTTAGCTGGAAAAAGCAGTATGTTTGTAATTCACAGAAATTACAAGTTCTTGTAAATACTTTATTCCTTAAACATTATGGTTATGATCATCAAAGAGGGGAGATTCTAAAATGTAAAAGAAAAAGCAAGAGGACAATCAAGTATCTTACTTAAATAATAAAGAAGGGCTCAGAAAAAATACAGATGAGAGTCAGTATATCCTCAACTCAATTGCATGGAATTTTAGAGATTATTCAATTATACATTCAAATATTATCATTGTGAGTCAGAATTTAATTCACTAAGTGTTTAGTGTGTATGAGATGACTTATAAATTGATATATGTGGCCTACAGTATAAAGGAACTTCCAATCTTTCATTATTTTGACAAAAAATAACATGGTTAGATTAAGTGAATCCATTATTTCAAACTTAATTTTAGTTCATAACATTACTTTTATAAACAAAGATAAAATCACAGCTGTTAGTAAAACTGGCATCAACTGTGTTTTATCTCCCATTTCTTATCCAGAATTGAAGGTGCTATAAAAATAAAGAGAGATTGATAAGAAAGGAAGTATAAACATGCAGACAATTAGTCTGTGAACATTATTCAGTGAATCATCCTTTTTCTAAATAGGTTTGTCAAGATATCTGGCTAGTTTAAGTAAAAAGTATGTAGAAATACTGAGTGTTAAAATGGAAACTGTATACAGAATTCAAAGAGAATAAATATTTGCAACAGACAAGAGATATGTTCCACCTCTATAAAATTGAAAATAATAATTTAAACTATTTTAATCAATTTTTAAATAAATTGTTTTAACATTTGATAAAAGTACAAAAGGCACTCTAATCTAATACTTTTAAAAGGTTAAAAATTATAATACCTTTTAATTGGAGAGAGCTTTCAAACACACTGCCACTTTTACCATGATCGATCTGTTATATAGAAGGTATAATTCCTCTTTTATTTCATTTTTTTAATTCTGAAATCAAAGTAAAATTCTTTAATAATCTATATATCTAATGCAAGCTATTCTGTCTCATTTACATTTCATTTAAGCAACATTTTCTTCACTGGTAGATTTCTATTGTACCTGTTTAAACAAGTTTTTCTATTTCTGGTTCACAATTAAAGCTGGTATCTGTCAATAGTGACTGAGGTAACGATCCTTTAGAACACAAGCTAATTGTATCAGACAATTAGGACCACTAGGGGTAAAACCATGAATAGACGATTGCACATTTATTCAATTATTAAGATATTCCTCACACACATCTTGAAGCTATTCTCTTCTAGGCACTTAAAACCTTTGTATATCCAGTGTGGATAAAAAGGAAAAATGGGCAGCACTGCTGGGAAGTGTTGTTTATGAGGCTCTGGATTTCAACAGAAGCTTCCACTCAAGCAAGTACTTTTATGACCGGAATTCTACTAAGAACATGTAGCAACCTCCTCACATGCCCTGAGATCATGCCCCAACCTAGATATTAAGTGCAATGTAACAATTTGCCTGTGAGCCGGCTAATTAATGTTTTATTAAAGTACGCTGACATTTTCATAAAATGTTTATGCTGACCACATTTGTAGGATAATGTGAAGAACATTTGATCCATTCTCACTATTTAATTATGAGGTCAACATTTCTCAAAATGGCATAATGATATTTGGGCTCAATTCACTTAACAATATCACTTTCTGTTGCTCACAAATTTTCTCTCTAAGATACCTTACTTTTTCCAACTGTGTGAAGAATTCTACCAATTTTCAATATATGCCCGATATTACTATATTCTTGTAGAGGAAGCCTTATATTTTACTTATTCTTTGAGCTATTTACTGACTCCTCATGATAGAATTAATACGTACTATTTTTTTCTTTTCAAAGAAGCATACTTATACTATACTTCTTTATTTTCCAATTCCTATTTAAATATTTATTTAAGCATACTTTATATATTAGTTAGACCAACTGATCATGGTAACAAATCTAGAGAAGAAATTATTGGAAATCTGAATAGTGTTTGTGGAACAGAATTTATTTTTCTACAGGTATTTCCTGACATTTTAATATTTCTAAGACTGTGACAGTTTGATTAAATTTATCATTGGAGCTTATCAGTTCAATAAGTCCAGATCACTTTACTGAGTGTAAATAACAGGGCTGGGCATTATACAGTATTAAAAATAACAAGGTTTTTTCTTCCAAGAACATTCCATTTTATAAGTGAGACGTAGCACACTAACCAAAATACATAACCAACTATGATTAATTTTGTATAAGCATGTACTCTATGCCAGGGTCTTTCAAACTTTAGCATTAATAACAATTGTAAAAAAGTAATAAATATTTTCATCCAGTGATTGTGGAACAAGTGATCTGTGGACCACAACTGGAGAAACACTGGGGTGAAACAGTGGAATCAGGGAAGGTTTCTGAAAATGTGAGAAAAAAGTCAATATGCTGGATTTAGATAAGTGACTCTGAAGAAATGGGTAAGATAATTACTGGGTATATGGGAGAGGTCTAAGAAATTATTTAGAAAGTTGAATAGTTTATCAACTATTCAGAATTTAGGTAATGACTGCTGACATGGAAAAAAACAAAAGAGCTCAGAAAAAGATTCATAAGTTAGTGATAATTTTTATTATATTTACTAAATTTGGGATGAAGAGAAAAATGGTAGTGGATCAGAATAATTTCCAAATCATTTTTGACCAGTTTTTAAAATTAGGTTATATATATTTGAGCACTTAATTCAAGTGTCCTTAACATCTCTCAAAATTTAACACTTTAACAAATAATTTATTTTACATTTGTATTCAAGGAATCAAAAAATTGACCCCTCTCAACTTCCCAAAACTCTCTTTGATTGTCTCCATCTCTTTAATTTGTTCTTTAGGCAAAAGGACCCATAGATTTTCCCCTGAACATTTTGTACACATTCTCATGTTGTATCTTTGGTTCATATTATGCCTTCTGTCTCTAAAAGGCTCAGCTTATGCACTTTCTTCTCAATGGATAATGCCTCGATATCCCCAATATTCTTCATTAGATGCTAGTGTGTATTGTCTCATATTGTTATTTTTTCTCTTTTGTATTATCCAGATGTCAGAAAGTACATTTTATACTTCTTTGTGTTCCTACGTTGATGTATGGTAGAAATTCGAACATACATCAATACTTTTATAACAGATATTTTTTTATCTTTTCCAAACTTCATTCACAGTTTGAGACTACCAATTTTCCTTTTGCATATCAATGATGTTAAAAATCTTGATTCTGTATATTATTTAATGACTGAGTCCTAATTCTCAAAGAAATAATATAACTTAGATAATACCACTAACTTATTTTCTAAGCGGTATTATGAATTTATTGCCAATATCATGTGTAATCTACATTCCAAAGTCTAATTACTGGAATGAAAAGATATAAGTATTCTATAGGAATGTTATTAGTCATTATGTACAAAGCTACATTTTTCTGAGAAATTACAATATTTTTGTGATGGTTATTTAAGACAATAGCAGAAGACATAGTTATGTATAATTCTGTTCTATTTACCTAAACTGTTGATATTGTGTGAGGAAGGTGCCTTATTGTCTTATAATTTAAAATAAAATTGTCTATTTGGTAAAGTTATTAGGGATGGGGTGCTGCAGTAGATTGGTTGTTAAAGAACTTCATGGCCAAATCTATTCTATTATGTCCAAGGCACATATTATAGAACCTATCTTATAATGTTTACAATGCTAGATAAAGATTTCGATTTATTAACATAATACCTTCAGATCATTATAGATCGCTAAAGATATTAGCAAGAAGGTAATATCCACTCCCTCTATTGTTTTTATAGGCTCCAGACACATCCACAAATGTGCAGGGGTACAAACGTTTGAGTTACATATATTGCCTTTGCACCGCCCACGTCGGAGCTACAAGCATGCCCATCCCCCAGGCAGTGAGCACCACACCCATTAGGTGTGAATATACCCATCATTTGAAAGTCTTTTCTATTCGTTTGGTCAGATTTGGCAAATTTAACAAAGATTACGATGAAAAATGCAGCGTAATTAGTTTTGTGCCTTCAGTATTCTACAATTGTGGCTGACACAGACACACCTACCCTCTATGGAAATACACAAAACATAGGAAAAATGGAAAATGTCTCCAGAAATTGAGCACACTACTATTCATGGACAGGTTGAGATTTGCATTAGTGGGAGTGCATTAGATTATTAGATTAGATAGATTAAAAAATTTGGAAACAAAAGCAGAGAAATAACAAGGTATTGGAAGAAACTAAAGTAAATAAGGTAAAGATATTTTTTCAGGTTATCTGTAAGCAATAAATAGAGATGATACAAATTTTATTAACTGTAAGGAGTTAAGTCTTCAAGTAAAATAACACCAATTATTATATCTTAATATGAAAAATCATATTAATACTATATTGAATTGTCATGATATTGAATCATAAATCCATAATAAATTACAAATATATTTTTGTGTATTTGTTTTCATTTTCATATACAGTTATTCTGTGGTTAAAGGACATTAAAATCCTAAAAACCGTGCCATAAGGATTTTCGCATATCTTTTTTTAATTTTGTTATAAATTGCCTTCTTATTGTGCAATTCCTTAACTCTAAGCTATCTGTTCCATGGTGAATCCACTTTTAAAAGAATTTAAGACATTATAATTTTCTACCTTGGACCAAACATTTTTCATATTTCTGAGTGGTAAATTACCATAGGCCCTTAAGACATATCTTTAGTCACAAATCATTTTTTACAGAATAAAATTTGGTTTCTTTTGGTTTGTTTGTTTGTTTTTTTTCTATTTTCTTAGTAATCATCATAGTCTTTTGGAAAAGTATCATCAACAAGTGTTCTTTTCACAAAGAAAATGCAAATCATTGATATAGTCACCTAGATTAAAGTGTGTTTGGAACACTGCTTTTGAGAAGTGCCAGTTAGTGAATGTAGAAAGATACAAGGAAGAATTGTGCTGAATAAATGTTACAATGATTATTTTATTCTCCCTTAGCATGTTGTTTCTTTTCTTTTCTTTTTTTTTTTTTTTCTTTTTTTGTGGGTATTATTCTCTGGATTTCTTTTGATTCTCTTCTTTTAGCTAAATATCTCATAATTGAAGCACCATCTATACTGAACATTCTTGACATTATAAATTAAAATGTTACTTGCATTTTTTATATTATCATAAAGTAATAATGCTGACGTGGACTTGGGATATCATTATGAGTCTTTAAGAGTGAAAATGACTTAAGAGTGACAGAAGCAGAGATACCTTTGGTTTTTAAATTAAATTTTTATAGCAGCAGCTCCTTATCTATGATTATGTTCTTCTCATAGAAGGTGTAATTTCACAATTTTTTGACTTAATTTGAAGTTGATTAGCAATTCCTTTTCTTGGATTTTTATAGTTTCTAATTTTCTTATTAACTGACCTAATGATTCATGTCTGCCTCTAACAGTAGTATCATTAAGAGGCACCATTTATCAATGATCGCTTATGATTAAATTGGTAAAATATACCTGTTATCCTGGCAGCAGTTTATAAATTTATTAAATAAAATACATGACTTTTCCAAATTATTTTTAATCTCATTGGAAGTACAGAATCAGTATCATTTTTAATTCCTCAATTTAAAAACTCTTAAATCTTTCTTTAAAATTTAACTATTAAAGAAGTTTCTTCACAAATATTACTATAGATGTTAAAATTAAACCTCTCAATAATTTATTAAATATGCTTGCCTTCTATTTTTGTACAAAATAAATCTATAAATATAAGGCATTTTATGTAGTCTGTTACAATGTGGTAAATATTCTCAAGGAGAAATTTCTCGAGGTAGACTTTTTTTCAAAAAATAGTATGTCTAGTGCGCTTTGCTCTCAGCTTTTTATCTGTAGCATGACATTAGTCTTCTGATAGCTTTATCCATGTCACTCTTGCTTCTACACAGCATTTACAATGAACTTTAAAATAAATTCCCTGGACAATTATGGTTCGAGAGGTTAATTATTATTTTTTGCAATGTTTAATGAGTCCGTAAACAAAGTCCCCTCCCTCCCACTTCAGTGTGTGACCAGATGTCTTGATCTATAACTTTCAGATATTTTACATGTGATGCTCTCTCTCTCCCAGAGATGATTCCTCTCTTCTGCTGGGGTAGACAAGGCTTCACATTCACTAGTTCTAAACTCAGCCTTGTGCGATGCCCCATCCTGGACAAAATCATTGGGTATATATACTTCACACCATTTTCATACCCCTTTATAAGCATTTATGACACTTGTAAATTTACGCTTATTTGTGCATTTGCTTGATTAAAACTTCTGTTCCACAGTAGAGTATGAGTTCCATAAAGTCAGGTCATTTCTTTTCTTGCTTACCATTTTATTTCCACATAAAGCAAATATATGTACTAGACATTGAATATGTGCATAATACATGAACAAATGAAATTTTAAGTTCAAGAATTAGTTTTTGTTATTCACGGAAGCCTAGCAAAAAATGATGCCTAAATTCAAAAACATACAAATAAATGAAATAAAAAATTATCATATTTCTGGAAAGGTAGTATTGGAATATAGTTTGAGGCTAACAGGGACTCCTGTCTCCTGTATATTAGTTGGATAATTCTGGAAAGATAGATTAATAGATAAAAGGCTCACCTTCCTTATTACTAAAATTGAAATCATAAACATGCTCACTGTTTAAGTAGAGGATATTATGAATATTAAATGAGATTGTGTGTAAGTACCTAACAACATGTCTGCCACATAGAACTTAATAAACAACATCTATTATTATCACCAACGCTCATCAAATGCCAACTTTCTAGCTACTATGTTATATACAGAATAACAAACTCTTGTCTTTGAGTTTAGTAAGAAAGTATGCTTAAATTAATATTGAAATAGGAATGGGAAAATAAATAAGTATAGTATAAGTCTGTTTCTTTGAAAAGAGAAAATAGTATGTATTGATTCTATCATGAGGAGTCAGTAAATAGCTTAAACAATAAGTAAAACATAAGGCTTCCTCTAAAAGAATAAAGTAATATTGTGCATATATTGAAAATTGGTAGAATTCTGCACATAGTTGGAAAAGGAAAGATATCTTAGAGAGAAAACTGTGAGCAACAGAAAGTGATATTGTTAAGTGAATTGAGCCCAAATATCAATACACCATTTTAAGAAATGTTGACCTCATAATTAAGCAGTGAGAATGGATCAAATATTCTTCATGTTATCCTACAAATGTGGTCAGCATAAACATTTTATGAAAATATCAGCATACTTTAATAAAACATTAATTAGCTGGCTCACATGAAAGTGGGAGTGAGTGAGTCCTAAGTCTCTGCCACCATTACTTTTATGGAAATATTAGCTAGTGGTCTAGGCATTAGTTTTCCATTACTACTTGATAGGTTACCCCAAAACTTCAAAGCTTAAAACAGTAAATATTAATTACTCACTGTTTCTGTAGTTCAGAAATTCAGAAGCAGATTAGCAGCAGGGTTCTATGTCTGGGTCTCTCATCAGGTTACAATCAAGATACTGGCTAGGGTACAGTAGTTTTGAAGGTTGAACTGCATCACTTTCTATGTAGCTCACTCTTATCGATGTTGGCAAGACGTCTCAGTTCCTTGCCATGTGTACTTCTCCATGGCAGGATTAGGGGGTCCTCATGCCATGGCACCTGGCTTCCCCAGAACAAGTGATCCAAGAAGAAGAAAGGTGTATACTACAATGTCTTTTATAACCCAGTCTTGGGAACCACACACTGTTATTTCCTTAATACCCTATTAGTTACACAATTCATCTCTGTGTAAGGTGGGAGGAGAATACACAAGGGTGTCAGTATCAGGAAGCAGTAACCACTGGAAGTCATTTCAGAGGCTGGTCACCATAGACTAAGATGATTTAACAATTGTAGTTACATCAAATGCAATTAATTATCTAATTCTATCAAACCTTATATGTACTATGTTTTTTCCTATATATGCATATCTATGATAAAGTTTATAGATGAGGCACAGAGATTAACAGCAATAAATAGTAACAAAATAGAACAATTATAAGAATATGTCGGCATCACTACTCCTGTGCATTAGGGCCATTGTCAAGTAAAATAAATGTTACTAGAACACAAGCACTGCCATACCGTGACAGCCTATCTGGCTACTATGTGACTAACGGGTGGGCAGCAGGGAGAATAGACAGCATGGGGACTCTGGACAAAAGTATTATTCACATCCCGGGCAGGATGGAGTGTGACTGTGTGAGATTGCATGAATTAGGGGAGGTCTCACACATCTAGAAACAAAATGTGGTTTGCCTTTAATTTTGTTGACATTTTCGATGCAATTTTCTTCGAAGACATTTCATCAATACAAAACGATTTCAGAGTTAGGCCTGAGATTATCCTCTTCAGGATCCATAAATATCATAGCACATGCTTCTGGGTACAGGCATATTTGTTAAATGGTCCAGTTTCTTTGAGCTAGTGGTTCTCTCTAATGCTCTGGTACCACGATATGTGAGCCATCTGTTACTATTTATCAATGGCTAAAAGAATTTATGGCTTTCCATTAATAACCTGGAAGAAAGATTATTTATTCACTCAGATGGCAGGTCCTTCATGATTACAAGAAGCACAAGAGGATAGAGGATGTATTTTCAAGGGAGTAAAGCACAAAGGCAAGTACATGACTGAGAAATAAGAAGCATAAAGAAAAGGGGGACTCCCAGATTCCTGCATTTGGAACAGCTTCTTAACATAAGGAAATAGAGTATTCTTGAAATACTTTGTAGTTAATATATAGTGATATAGTAACTTGGCCACTTTTGTTTATAAAGAGTTGCTATATATATAATTTTAACGTGTTTTCAGCATTTAAAAAAAGATTGTTTTTGTAAAGATAGAGGAAACTTGGAAGGTTCGTTCTTATACTTAATATCACTATGGATTAACTTCTAGCTACTTCACTTTCATTTAACAGTGTGTTAAATTTTTGAGAGGTTATACACACACACAAATTTATCTGGCTGCCAAAATTCAATACATTTTAAAATCACAAAGTAAGCTAACACTAAAATGAAGAAATAATGTTAATAGAATTTTTACCTTATAGAAAAACAGTTTCTCACTAGTGGGATGTATTTTGGCTACACAAAAGTAGTTCGACATTCAAAAATCGATGTGATCCATCACATGAACAAACTAAAGAAGAAAAACCATATGATTATATCAATAGATGCTGAAAAATCATTTGACGAAATAAAGCACAACTTCATGATAATCACTGTGAGAAAAGTAGGATTTGAGGGAAACTTACTCAACTTCATGAAAAATATCTAATAAAAAAACCTCTGCAGCTAATGTCATAATTAATGATCTATAACTAGAAGAAAAAATAATTAAGACTATCTGTGTTCTCAGTTGATATAATTGTCTGTGTAGAAAATCCCAAAGAATAAGCAAAACAAACAAAACGAAATCGTGGAACTAATTAATGATTATAGCAATGTTTCAGAATATGAGGGTAATATACAAAAGCTAATTGCTGTGCTATAAACAAACAATGAACAGCAGGAATTTGAAATTAAAAGCCCAATATGATTTACATTAGCACTCAAAAAGATACGTTTAAGTATAAACATAACAAAATATGTGCAAGGTCAATGTGAGAAAAATAATGAAACTAATGAAATAAATCAAAGAAGGTTTAAATAAATACAGAGTTGTTTCAGATTCATAAATAGGAAGACTTAATATTGTTAAAATGTAATTTCTTCCCAACCTGATCTATAGAGTCAATGTAATTCTGTGCAAAATCCCAGGAATTTATTTTGTGAATATCGACCAATTCTAAGCTTTATATAGAAAACCAAAACACCCAAAATAACCACTGCAATACTGAATTTAAAAAAAAAAAAGAAAAAAGGCAAACGACTGACATTACCTGACTTCAAAAATTATTATAAAACTATAATAATGAAGACAGTGTGGATTGGTGAAATAATGGACAAATAGATCAATGGAAGAGAATGAACCACCCAGAAATAAACCCGAAGAAATATAGTCAACTTCTCTTTGATAGAGGTGCAAAGGGAATTCTATCAAGAAAGAACAGTCTTTTCAACAAATGATCCTGGGATAACTGGACATCTAAATGCAAATAATGAATCTAAAGACAGACCTTAAACCTTCACAAAAATGAACCCAAAAAAGGATCAGATCATAGAGCTAAATGCAAATTCAAAACTATAAAAATTCTAGATGATAACCTAGAAGAAAATCTAAGCTTTCCTGGGTTTGGCAATTACTTTTCAGATTACATACCAAAAAAATATACACCATGAAAGAAAAAGTTCAATAAGTTAGACTTCATTAACAATTGTTTTTCTACTTTGCACAAGCCACTGTTAAATAAATGAAAAAGGAATGAATCAACCACAGACTGGCAGAAAATCTTTGCAAAACACATTATCTGATAAAGGATTTGAACATAAAAAAATATAAGTTACTCTTAAAATTCAAAAATAAGGAAAAAGAAACAAAAATGGGTAAAGGTTCTAAGCAAACACCTCACCAAAGAAGATATACAGATGATAAACATGCATATAAAAATGCTCAACATCATATGTCTTTACGGAATTGCAAATTAAAATAGCAGTGAGATACCACCATAAACCTATTAGAATGACTAAAATTCCAAATACCGAAAACCCCACATGCTAACAAGGATGTGGAGCAACACGGCAGGAGCAACACGGCATTCATGGCAAGCGGGAATGCAAGCTAGTACAGTCGTTTTGTCAGACAATTTGGCAGCGTCTTAGAAAACTACACATAGCCTACTATTAATATATAATCCAGCAATTGTGTTCTTGGATGTATACCAAAATGATGTGAAACTTTATGTCCACATAAAAACCTTCACATGAATGCTTATAGCAGCTTTATTCACAGTACATACACATATAACTTCTGAAAAAGATAAATGTCATTTCTATCTGAAAGATCATAACCGAAACAACAGATGTAGAACTTCAAATTTAAAGCATACTATATTGAGCAAGTATTTGTGCTTTTCATTGTAAGTGGTATAAGGCAGGAGGGACCCACTTGTTCCACATCTGAATTACCAAAAATTAGAAGTAATCAACATGTCCTTAAATAGGTGAATGGATAAACAAACTATGGTACATCCATTCATTAAAATATTATTCAGCAATAAAAATAATCTATCAAGCCACAAAGACACGTAGAGGAACCTTAACTATATATCACCAAGTGAAAGAAGGCAGTTTGAAAAGACTACATATTGTATAATGCCAACTACATGACATTCTGGAAAAGGCAAAAATATAAAGACAGTAAAATATCAGTGGTGACAGGTGTTCAGGGGAAAGAGGATGGATGAACAGGTGAAGAACAGGGCGTTTTTAGGTCAGTGAAACTATTCTGTATGATACTGTAATGTTGGATACATGAAATAATGTACTTGTCAAACAAAAAAAAATGTACAACTACAAAAGTGAACCCTAATATAAATGATGGACTTCAGTTAAAATAATGTATCAACATCGGCTCATCAATTATATTAAATGGACTACACTAAGGCAAAATGATAATAATAGGGAAACCATGCAAAGTGAGAGAGGAAGGCCTACGGGAACTCTACACTTTCTGCCAACCTTTTCTGTAAACTTAAACTGCTCCAAGAAAGAGTCTATTAAAAAAAATTTTATTCCTCTCTAGTACTTCTAACAAATTTAGGCTCTGAATAATAGTTAAAAAGCAGGTTTGATTCTATGATTTATTCTCAAAATTTTTCATCAATAAAATACCTTCAATTAGAAGAAAATTGTGATCTACAGAGCCATGACAATATTAAAGTTCTTTAGCACTTTCTATTAATAGGCAACCTTCTCATAGGTGTTTTTTTAATAGTCTAATTTTTAAAATACAACCATTTTTAGGGGAAGCAGGTTAATCACTTAAGATTTACTAATTATCCTACTTTATTAGTCTGTTAATTAAAGGTAAAATATTGTGGGAATGTAGTAAACATGTTTTTAATGCTGTGTGAAATCTCTTGACTTTCTTTTGAGATCCATAGTATTCACAGAACATGGAAAAAAAAAAAAAAACACTAGGTTAATAACCAGTGGGAATATGTGTTGACAGAGGGACAGCTATTTGTTCTAACTTGAATTTAAGGACATCACTGGATTAATGTATTTAATTCTGGTGAAG